>JBBBDQ010001629.1:250000-467500 GCA_037127315.1 Ascarosepion bandense | reverse complement strand
AGTGGATATCGGCTTGGAACGAGAAATCGGGGTGCCGAGTTCGAATTCCATTTGAATTCCTTGCATTCACTTACACACAAATACCCTTGCGAAAGGTATTAATTCCCTCCAGTTATGGGTTAAATAATAGGACAGATTTGGTTCTATAGGCAACCAGTCTACCGCAGAAAGCAATGGTAACCTATTGTGGGATAATCTTCTGCCCAGTCAGTCATGAGTTATTCGAGACATGATCGCCAAAAACGTGTATCACGTATGGCACTTAACTGAATCAAAAAGAAAGTTGTCGAGCACCTAGTTAGGTACAATCTCTTGCGCGACAAGCAGTATGGGTTTCGATCAACCTGATCCACTGCTGACGCCTTAACTACCATTACACAGAATTTGTGAAGACTTTGATGATACACGCAAAGCAAAGACGATAGCATTAGATATCTCGAAGGCCTTCGACAAATTGTTGCACAAAGATTTTCTACGGAAGATCTAAATGTATGGGATCACTGGAGGTTTTCTGTATTATAAAATCATTCCTAATATGTAGAACGCATTCATAGAGACTGTGGGAACACCGGTAAGAATAAGGAACTTTCTATCATCTAAAATATGTTCCTGCTTTAAACCAATGGATTGGTAATCCGTTACAACAATCAATTGAAGCCACTGATGGCTTCATGAGCGCTGATTATTCTATGAATTCAGTTGAGAAAGCAAAATTTTTCTTTGAAAAAGAAAAAAAAGAACACTTCGAAAATTTATTTAATTTGGCGCCTGAGGTTTTCTTTTTTTGCAATCTCCAATCATTGGCCGATAAATCCGATAAAAATAGTCTTAGCACGTTTCTAAAACCAAAATGAAACGGCTAACACCACTTCTCTTTTATTTATTCACATGTCACAGATTATTCCAAGAATTTCGGCTCATAAAAATCTGTCTGTTCTGCGACGAGAGATAAAGTGACCTTTACCGATGGTTGTCATTACTAAACATTCAGCAGGGTCCACAGCGCGTTATCCAACAAAACAGGAAGTCTGTTAAAGAAACGCCAGAAGACGTTTGTCATAAATTATTAACTGCTTAACACACAGCAAATAAATAACAGGATATAACGTGAATGGGTCAGTTCTGTATTACCACATTTTAAACTGATCCCCGATATCTTAAACATATCCAGTTAAAAAAATATCGTAAAATCTGAGCCTTGTTCAAACTGTGTAAAACGTTAGATCATTCGTTTTCTTCTTCTCGGTATTCTACAGGTTGGCTATATACGTATTTAAGAAGCTCAAATGTACCCGAGCAGGCGTCTACGACAGAGATTAGCATACCAGCAGAGCAGACAGGCATACAAGCAAACGAGTATTCCTCTCTATGATGACAAAGATAAAAACCATTATATATATTTATTATAAGTTATAGTTTAGAACATGTACAGATTATAATTAATACAAAATGTACACTTTTGTATTAAATTATGTTCTAAACTATAACTTATAATAAATATTCATTGTTCTATTTCTATATTGAGTACTGTTTGAAATTAATGTTTTGAACGTTGTTAATACTTTTTTCGTTCTCTATTCACTTGGATACATATATATATATATATATATATATATATATATATATATATATATATATTATATATATATATATATATATATATAAATATATATATGTCTTGTCACGTTCATGGATAGAGAGAAAACAGCGAAGCAGTTATTAAATTTTACTACCAGTTATGGTAGCACTTGCTGTGTTTTTCTCTTTAACAATGCTATTATTTAACAATGCTTACTATTTTATTTTTTGCATTAATTATGTCGTCAAGTCGTCAAGTAATGAGGAATATATATATATATATATATATATATATATATATATATCCAAGTGAATAGAGAACGAAAAAAGTTACTATATATATATATATATATATATATATATATAGTCTAACCGTACTGATGAGCTGTGATACAGCGAAACAGATCTATCTGCGTATGACAATATATATAAATAAATCCTATTATGAAAAAAAACTCGTTATGTATTTATTTGTGTGTGTGTGTGTATATATATATATATATATATATATATACATATATATATCCCTTCTGTCACGCTGTGGGGGGGGTATTGTTTTTTACTTATGTCTTAATATAAGAAGATACTCAATAGTGGGTACATCAATATATATGTTGCCATCATTTTAGACGGCATGGGCCGACTCGTACTTATATATAATATATATATATATATATATATAAAGAAAAATCAGTTTTTTTTTTCGGTTATGGAAAGTTATCCTTTTGATAAAGATGTTAAGCGACACGACTATTTACATTTTTGGACAAGGAATAATTATGCGGTCACCCAGATAGACATCACTGTCTGTAATCTTGTCAGCTTATGTAATCGGCTTTTTCAAATTCGCAGGTCAAGATGTTTTCCGGTCGCATACAGGAAGCGATGTTTAAATTATATAAGATTTTATTTATCTTCTACTGAAAGAACTATTGTATGTTCTTAAATATTCCATAATATTCCTTACACGAGTATAAGTTCAAAATATAGGCTAATTGTCCAGGTGCATCTCTTAACTGCATCATGTAAATAGTACGCCATGAACATGACTCCATTTTAATCAATGAAGTACATTAAAGTCGGGGACAAATCGCCTAGATTTCACGATGTTAGTGCGCGATTCTGTTTACAAATTCGATCAACTGACAAAAATAACACATCACTCACTAAATCCCGAGCCTAACTATTAAAACAACAACGTTTCGGCAAAATTCAACTTCATTCATCAACATAGTCTCCTTCTAGGGTGATACATTGATTCCAATGCTTCTCTAACAATTCGATGCTTTTTTTGTAGAACGATTTGTCTTTGGCCGAAAAGTACGCCTCAGTTTCCGATATCACTTCTTCATTGGAGCCAAATCTGTTTCCCTGGAGCATTCTTTTGAGGTCTGCAAACAGCCATTAGTCGCTGGGAGCCAGATCTGAAGAATAGGACGGATGCGGAAGCAATTTGTAGTGCAATTTATGTAGTTTTGCCATCGTTGCGATCGACTTGTGACGCGGTGCGTTGTCTTGATGAAGGATCACTTTTTCTTCTTCATTTATGGCTGCTTGTTGGCGATTTCTTCCTTCAAACGCACCAATAATGCTATATAATATTAACTATTCTTAAGGTAATCGATGAACGAAATACGTTGTACATCCCAAAATACAAAGGCCAAAACCTTGCCTGCTGATGTTTGCGTCTTTGGTCTCTTTGGACGGCTTTCAGCTGCTGCTGTTCACTCAGCTGACTGCCAATTTGACTCCGGAGGGAAGTGATCGATCCATGTTTTATCCACTGTTATTTTCTTGCTGCGTTGAAACAGTTGCAAACAACGCTCTGAATCGTCGACGCGTTGTTGTTTTTGATCGACTGTGAGCAAACGCGGCAGCCACTTTGAACACAGCTTTCTCATTGACAAATGTTCAAGCAAAATGGTGAATACACTGCTTTCTGATATGTTCAACTTCTCTGCTATCTCACGCAACTTCAATTTACGATCGGCCAAAACAAGTTTGTGGATTTTTTGTACTTTCCGGGACAACTGCCGATTTTGGGCAACCTGAGCGTTCAGCATCATTTGTGTCTGTACGACCGTGTTTTAAATCAGCATACCATCTCTTAACCGTTGTTTACGACGGAGCAGAGTCCGAATAACACTTATCAAGCCATTGCTTTGATTGAACAGTATTTTTTCCAATCAGACGAAGTTCGGATTTTTCCATTGTTTTGAAAATTTGCAACTGTAGCTCCACTTAAATAACTGTAATTTGTAAACTAATAATTCGAATGGGTCCAAATTTTGCTACGTGCCATTTGAAGGTTGGTACTTTATAAAAATCATATGGATTCTTCATTCTAGGTGCCATCTATGTGTCAGACCCAGGACTTATTGAGTGATGTGTTGGAGGCTCTTTTATAATGTTAAGTCGAACTGTGCTTTTCGGAGATATTTAAAAAATAAGAAGGGCTCTTAGAAGATACATCTGCAACATATCTTATTTATCACTATATTAACTGAGTTATTTATGGATACATTCACGTCTGTATATATCAGTCAGTTAAGTGCCATACGTGATACACGCTTTGGGCGATCATGTCTCGAAAGAGACATGACTGACTGGGCAGAAGATTATCCTACAGTAGGTTGCCATAGCTTTCTACGGTAGACTGGTTGCCTATGCCAAGGCTATAGAACCCAATCTGTCCTATTATTTGATTCATAGCTAGAGATGGAAGAGATGTATTATATTATTAAGTAGTAATTAGTAGGGATCAGTTTATTACTTTATAACAATAGAAAACTGATCCCCCACTTTATGACCAGTAGAAGCTTTAATTGTTTTCAACTATTATGTTCAATCAGTCAGTTAAGTGCCAGACGTGATACACGCTTTGGGCGATCATGTCTCGAAAGACTGTGCAGAAAATTTCCCCGTTGTAGGATGCCATTACTTTCTGCTGTTGTCTGGTTGCCAACCAAAGCTATAGAACCCAATCTATCCTGCTATTTAACCCATAGCTGGGGGAAGAAGAAATAGATTAACACTTTCCCAAGGGTATTTGTGCGTAAGTAAAGGCAACGAATACAACTGGAATTCGAACTCGGCTCCCCGATTTCTCGTTCCGAGTTGATATCCTCTACATAGCGAGGACAAAAAAAAAAAAAATGACCAAAATATTTTTAATGCTCATAAATTTAAATAAGGTTGACAGAGTAGAGATGCCCCGGCCGTCTGCAGTGTAGCGAGACCATCGTAAATCAAATTCTCGGGCAGTGATTGCCGTTAGAATCTGTTTAACGGGGCATTGTCGGTTCATTAGCTTCTATTCCGAGCCTTATGTGAAACTAGCAGTATAGCCCGGCATTGCTCGGGTATAATGAAAGTATTAAAACTAATCCATGGTCCAGGAGCTCAGACTCAGCCTAAAGAATATTTGTGTGAAGTTTGGTGAGAATCGGATAAAAATTGTGGATTTGTATAAAGAACATACAGACAGATAAACAGACACACACACAAACATCTTGCCTTATATATATATTATCGATTTTCTGCAGCATTGTAAGAACTGCAACATTGAAACTTCTGAATATCGTTTCTTATGTCTTTGTCTATGAGTGTATCAAATTTGATTAAAATCGGACCACTCCTTCTATAACCCGATTTTTTCGATTATCGATTTTCAATATTTATCTGGGGTACCTCGACATAAAATCTAGCTAAGAACACACGCAGACGCTTATAGTACAACTGTGTAAATTTTCAAGAAAATCGGTTCAGCCGTTTCGGAGTCTATAGGTAACGGACACACACACAGACACATACACGAAGTTCCATTTATAAATAAGTTTAGATTAGATATGTTTCTCTTATTCCCCCAATAAGAGAATTAATCAAAACTTTCAAGCATGATGTAATGTCGCCGTAAAGAATGAATGTGCAAGGACCAAGTCCTCGTCAAGCATGGATGACCAGCTATTGAAATTTATATTTCTCAAAGACAGTGAAAACAGGTCTACAAAACAGTCAGCAGAATTGAAGACCTCAAAAATCTTGTTTGAAATATGAGTGAATACTTCGTGAGTACAGTTTTGATGGCAAATGTTCAGCTTTCCATTCCTTAGTATTACTTATTCAGAAATATTTTGCTAAAATATGCAATGCGACTTCCAAGGACTCAAATTATTCTCATTTCTCCCGTATTTGGCATGTAAGGAGAATGTATTTTATTCAATTTTTCTGTTTACCCACGAGTAAACGAGGTCAAAGTTTACTAATTGTAAGAGTTGTTGAAAGGTTTTTGATCGGGCGCTGTCGACTCAAGGCGAATTGGCATGGCAAAGGACGCGTTCCAGAAGCTGAGTAAAGTAATAACACACAGGAAAATTTCACTAGAAACAAAGAAAACAGTACTGGATTGCTATGTGATGTCAGTTCTTCAATACGGCAGTGAATGCTGGACAATATAATCGAAAATGAGGACAAAACTGGAAGCAGCGGAAATGTGGTTCTACAGAAGGATGCTGCGGATATCGTGGACTGAGCATGCAAGCAACGATGAGGTGTTGGAAAGAATGGCAACAAAAAGGAAATTAATACTGAGCATCAGGAAGAGACAATTGAAGTTCCTGGGACATGCAATAATGAAGGAGAGCTTGGAAAACCTGATACTAACAGGCCAGATAGAGGGAAAAAGAGACAGAAGAAGGCAGCGGATAACATATTTGCAGGGCCTGATCAGGTGGATAACGGAACGGGGGTTGCGAGGTGTAACAGGAGCAAACGTACTAAAAGCCACAAGGGATAGGAAGGCGTGGAGAACCATGATCGCCTACGTCCTGAAGGGACAGGGCACATAGAAGAAGAAGCTGTCGACTATTCTCTTATTATCAGGGTCCAAGATTTTTTATTTTGATAAGGCTAAAACCTGAATTTATAGACGTTAATAGACGGGAATTTGAAAATATCGCTATCATGATGGTCTTGTGTGCAGTGGCAATTCTACGAGGTGGGCAGAAGGGGACCAAGCCTCCCCCGGAATTTTGGCTGGCTCCTCGGTTGGCCCTCCCACTTTTATACGCTTCAAACATTTTTGAAACTGATCAGTCTCTGATTTTGATAAAATTTGATCTTCAGCAATTGTCCCTCTGCGTTTTCTTTTTTATTTAATATATTTCCGTTTAAAATTCTAGTGAACATAATGTATAAAAGTATTTTTTTAAATTAAAAGTATTTTTTTAAATAATGGTTAGAATCTTTCAATGAAATATATTTCGTTTACGATTCATACATGATTCTCTCACGTTATTTAGAATAGAAAATCACTTGACACATGCATACCTCTTTACTGACTCATAAACACAGACGCGTTGGAACACACAGTTAAACAGACAAGTTTTTCTTCTACATTTAATATTCATCCATTGCTTTATCACACGTGACACGTATCTGACCAATGAAACTATGCCTTAATCAACATACTGTCTCTCGGATTTTTAAATCATTCGTCTTTCATAAATCTCTGAAGAAGCTTGTTAAAAGTAAAACATGTCAGATTAAAGACACTTTTTTACTACTTGTTCTTTATTTATTCTATTCATATATATTTTATCTGGTTATTAATTTGAACTTCTTTAATAATATTGTTAATACACATATACAGATATACATATATATGTGAGAGAGGGTATAAAATGTGCCGCTTAACTGGTTAATGCTATATTCAACACTTCAGTTTGATGGAATTAATTTATGCGCCAGTTGAGAGCACTTATTCTTAGGTTAATTTTCTTTTCTGTGAGTGTATATATATATATATGTTAGTATTAAACGACATGTGCCTGCTACAATACTCAACAAGAACTTTTCGTCTGGTGACACCATTCGAACCACATTTACGACCCACCACTACCAATGCACTTTTTCAGTTTCGTCGTTTATAATTATTTTTATGGTAGATGTTCTTTCTGAATTAGTGTTGAACGAAAAAAGTTCGTAAAGATTTCGCTCCGTCATTTTTAAAACAATATATGCTCTCACACCCTGATTGAGCACTCTGGAACAATGGTAGACTTTGAAAAACAGTAGCTACTCTAGCATATACGCATCGTTCATTCAGCAATGAATTAGAACACTCTCAGCTATTGGGCGTGTATAATGATATTATACATGCTAAAAAAAAGAATGCCTTCTTCTACGGTCTTCTACCGAGCGCCCATAGCCCAGAGGTAGAATCGCAGACTGACGCCAATTCGGTCGGGTTTCAATCCTGGGTAAAAAGCAATTGGCTGTCTCATCGTACTTATGAGTTGTGATACAGCAAAGCAGATCTGTCTGCGGATGACTATATATATATATAAAAATTTTGCGCATGCGTGTTGTTTGCTTTTGTCGACTGCACAGAATAGTGGGGTCAGTTGGGCACCGTCTGTGAGAAAAAGAGAACCATAACGCAATTCACTCCTCCAGATACTTGGGAACGGCCGACCGTAATGCTTGACATTCGCACCAGAAGCTCCAATACGAACATTTCAGAGTGTTTGGGTGCCAATCTGAGAATTGCGAAGAGGATTTACAAAGAATTGGATGAGACTAATGGTGATTACGAAGGTGTTTGGAGTGATCGCTGGTAATGGAGACATCCTGCCTCCATTCATCTTCCCACAGGGTCTCAGATTCAACATGGAGGCCTGTGTCAAGTGCCTCGACGAGGTAGTGCTACCCTGGGTTGTGGGTGAGAAAGAAAGAGAGAGAGAGAGGTGGGAGAGAGAGAGAAGACTGCTGGAAAACTATGTCTGGCAAAAGAATTCTTTACCATGCCACACAAGATTTGAACCTTCGATCCCTTACAACATAGGGGAAGGCACCAATTGATTTGGTGCGTCTTAAACCACTCGGCCACCAATAATTGTGCTATATAAGGCTTGACTCGACCTCGATTAGACAATGGACTCATATTTCAGATTAAATAAATTGAAAACTATTAATAGAATAATTTAATAGAATCAGCTATGAATACTGTAGTCAGTCATTTAAGTGCCATACGTGATACACGCTTTGGGCGATCATGTCTCTTTCGGGACATGACTGACTGGGCAGAAGATTATCCCGCAGTAGGTTGCCATTGCTTTCTGCAATAGACTGGTTGCCGACCAAGGCTATAGAACCCAGTCTGTCCTGTTATTTAACCCATAACTGGAAGGAATAGACGGATTAATACCTTCCCCAAGGGTATTTGCGCGTAAGTGAATGCAGTGAATTCGGCTGGAATTCGAACTCGGCTCCCCGACTTCGCGTTCCGAGCCGATATCCAATGCACCACAACGAACAGGACGAATACTGTAGTAAGGTTCTAAAATGTTTGCGAAAAGAACAGTTTTTTTATGCTTTAACATGTACATGACAATGACATTACAATATATATAAAAAATCCATTTTTGATAATTTTCACGTTCTAATGAACGCTAGCAATTCGTCAATCGTTAACTTTGAAGCAGGAAAAAATGTACAGTAATTTTTAGCAACAGTTTTCCGGTTACATTTGTTACCATAACTCACACCCCTGAAGATGACCCCGGCCCCGGAAAGAAGTTGAAAATACTTGGGTACCTTAAGAAATGAATGAAAATAACATCTGTCAACATTACAGCTCATTTCTGACATCTTTTGATTGTAATACGCGAAAGATTATCCGTGAATATGAACAAATTTTATTAAAAATAAGCAAACATAGTGTTTGCAATTTATTTAATCTGATATGTTTAAAAAAAAGAATTGCTGTCTAAATACACAAATTTATATATATAACAATCTGACCTATATAAATATATAAAACTTAGTATGGCCTAATATTTAGCAATGCGTAAAATAGGATCGGCAAGCAAGGTTCTAATCCTGGTTAAGATACTTTATATTTTTTTCGTGCTAATGCCCTTGTGAAAGGCATACATCTATATTTTCCCCTTCATCTATGGGTTAAATACCAGGTCAGACAGGGCTATTTAGCCTTGGTTGACAACCGGTCTACGGTAACGATAACTTACGTAGATAATGCAATGTTGAACTACTTCACTATTTTTCCTAAGAATAATCACGCAATCTATAATTTAGAAAGTAAATAAATAAATTGAAGCTGTGGAGAGCTATAATTGCCGCATAAAAAGACATAGCACTTAAGATTATATATCTTAGTCGATAAAAATTGTTGCACATACATCACTGACGCCGGTGGTTGGTGCTTGAGCTGATATTTAAGATATAAGCAACATCATTACTTGATAAACAGGTGCAATACAATATTTGTACCCCACCCTCTCATTTTATTTTGAGTTGAAGTAGGGTTGCCAAATATATATAAATACATACACGGGAGTGGGGAACATATTGCATAAATTTAAAACTAGAACTCCACAAATGGGTCACGTGCCTGCATCCGACAAGATAAGAATTCCCTATCTGACCCAGTCTCCCAAACTAACCCCTACGCAGACCGGCCATCAATCTTATCCCTACACCAACTGTCTCTTGCTGCCTTCAACTACCGACACTTTACTTCTTTTGCTCTTCCCCGTCCGGTCCTTCATTCACGAGTTAATGATCCAACAGAAGGGAAAGAAAGCAAAAGGAAACGAAGGGAGATTTAGAGGTTCATATTGTAAAAGTCAAAATCAGATGCGCATGCGCGCTATTCTCTTTCACTTTTTTTTTTAAATTCGAATCTCTTCTCTATTGTTTACACTTTCAGTAGAGGTTCTTTACTATTCTAATCACAGTTTCCCCAAACACACACACACACACACACACACACACACACACACACACACACACACACACACACAGAAATTTGACTTACGTTTAACGGCATATCAACACCTCTGTGGGTTATCTAATGCCAAAAAAGGTGGGGTTTTAAATTGATTTTTTTAATGTTCGGTTATAGTGAGAAGAATGTGCGTTGTGGTGCATTGGATATCGACTCTGAACGAGAAATCGGAGAGCCGAGTTCGAATTCCTGCTGAATTCATTGCATTCACTTACGCGCAAAAACCCTTGGGAAAGGTATTAATCCGCCTATTCCTTCTAGTTATGGATTAAATAATAGGACAAATTGGGTTCTATAGCCTTGGTTGGCAACCAGTTTACCGCAGAAAGCAATGGCAACCTACTGCGGGATAATCTTCTGCCCAGTCAGTCATGTCGAGACATGATCGCCCAAGCGTGTATCACGTATGGCACTCAACTGACTGACTATAGTGAGAATTTTGATTTAGTCAGATTTTTTTTGTTGTTGTTGTTGTTGTTTTTATTCTTTCGGTTGCTTTGTGGGACCGAATCCCAAGAAGGTGTTTTGCCGATCACTATACTTAGCCTGTTCAAGTTAAGGATTGACTGTTATTTTCATATGTTTGCATGAACTGTGCCTCTTGCTCTGTAAAACCACTACCTCGAGTGACTCCAGGGCCTTCTAATGGGAAATCATCATTGTAAGAATGAGAATGTCAATATGAAATACCTGAATGAATGTCTAAATGAAAAAAAATAACATTGATATAAACAGGTCGAGATAGATATATATCTATCTCGACCTGTTTATATCAATGTTTTTTTTTTATCTAGCTGCTTTATATATCTCTGATATATAAAGTCCTGGGCATGATGGTAAACTGCATCCAGCAGCAAGGCCTCTGATTGTGAGGAGCATGGAACCACCTCTTAATTGCTGTTGTTCTCAGGTCCACTGACCCGAATTGGTAGCACCTGTTAGGGTCCCAGCTATGGGTAAATAGTTAACCCACAAACTGGGGTCAAAACACTATGAAAGTAGAATAAAAATATTTTTATAAAAATATATACATTTTTGAAGAAAAAATTATTCTCAAAACATTTTTAATACAAAACTAGAAGACATTTTCAGTTTTCTAAATAAAAAAAAGAAAGAATAAAAACAAAAATATTTTCATTAAAATCTGACTAAATCAACCTCATCATTATAACCGAAGATTAAAAAAAAAAGAATTCTTAAAACCCCATCTTTTTCGCATTAGATAACCCACAGAGATTGATGTGCCGTTAAACAAAACTCAAATTCTATTGATTTCCATTCCTAGTTGATATCCCTTACACCATAATGCATATCTCAAATATTAGGCTATCAGAAAAACGTAAGCTGTTTTAAGCACTTACAGAAAAAAAGCACAATACATGTTATCTATTAACAATATCTATTTTAAAAAAAGCCTGCATTTACCCTGAAAGTAAAAAAAAAAAATGGAGGACTAAACATCTGTAAAAGAAACCATAAAGTTGCGTACATAAAATTAGCATTTCGGCATTGAGGTAGTCATGCTGCTGAACAAAATCAATCAACCAACTAACCGTTTTGGCATTAATGGTCCATACAGGTGTTGATATGCCGGTTAAATTGCCAATCATTCAATCAAATACATTCACCATTTTGTGACAATAAAATGGAAATTTCAAGCTTAATTTTGGTGCAAGAAGGTGAAAATCGCCATTTTTATTATTATAATCTTGAACCAAGCCCGAAAATTTCCATCCGAGCAGACAGGTTAGCATGTTAGAAATAAAAGTATATTAAAAGGAATTTCAATTTGAAATCTTGTCATCGATAGTTTACCAAATAAAATTGCTAATAAATTGTATTAATAATTTTGCTACTTCCGGATTATCTCCTCGCCAATTTTGTACAAGAAAAAATTTAAAGTACCAAAAACTTAAATCATTTTGTGAAGATTAAATATAAAACATGAACACCACACAATTTGGGTATTTGGTGGAATGTTTCTTGGGAGTAAAGAATGCCTCTTTTATACAATACCAGACCGGAGTGCAGCAACACTGATGCCTATAATCAAGTAGTCGGTTCGGCCTGGCTCCACAGTAATCACAGACGAAGGGATACAGTCAAGTGAGGAATGATTTTGTCCATCTCACAGTGAATCGCATCTTGAAATTTATTGATCCACAAACTGGTGCCCACACGCTGAAAGTGCTTGGTTCAGGATTATAATAATGGAAATGGCGATTTTCACCTTCTTGCACCAAAATTAAGCTGAAATTTCCATTTTATTGTCACAAAAGGGTGAATGTATTTGATTGAATGATTGGCAATTTAACCAGCATATCAACACCTGTATGGACCATTAATGCCAAAACGGTTAGTTGGTTGATTGATTTTGTTCAGCAGCATGACTACCTCAATGCCGAAATGCTAATTTTTTGCACGCAACTTTATGGTTTCGTTTACAGATGTTTAGTCCTCCATTTTTTTTTTTTTACTTTCAGGGTAAATGCAGGCTTTTTTTTTTTCGAACGAATGTGGAGGGCCGCCATGTTCAGGAATAAGCGAGAGAACGGCACACACCGAACAATGCTGAACTTCTACCTCTGTGAGTTGATGTGGTGGCAAAGGCTTCAAGATGCTGATCCCTGTCTTCGAATTCTTTCCGACATCGCTCTGTTTTCACCTGACGGTTTTCGATAATTGTTACCTGTTGTATTTTGTACAAAATTGGCTGGCAGATAAACAAAAAGTATTTTACTTCCGGGTTAATTAATATTCTAACGAAATTTTCTCAGTCTTTGCTTTTTAAGTCATCAAATTCTTGTAAAACTCGGAATTACTTTTCGTATCTTTCTATTTCGTACGTTTCTATCTTGTACCCACTGACAAGTCACATTACGGTAGATTCTCACAAATCCTTTCTGTGACGAACGAGCAGAACACACCTTATCCGCAAAATGGGTTCGTGTCAATTGTGTGATCTGTCGAAAGAGGATTGAGAAAGAATAAATCTTTGTTCTCCGTTCAGCTTAGGTTATTTTTTGACTGACTTTCTTTTTCGCAAATGTTTGTCCTCTGCCACTGTCTTGGCCAATGAAATAATTCGTCACCTTTTAAAAAAGGATTTGCTCTTGTCTGACGGTAGAATTTTTGAAATTGTTTTCTGTTTGTCTTTAGTTAAAAATTTTTGTTTTGTGAATTTATGTCATGCCCCTCCCCACATATCGTTTTCATTATTGGAGTAGATAGACTAAACTAAACCCACATCTATTGAACAGGTGAAGAGGCTCATCCCTTGTTTCCTGTTTAGGATGCAGTTTCCGGTTTTCTCTTTTCTAATCTTCTCACTCTTATGTAGCCCCCTGCACATCAGTGGCATTACCGCCTTGCTTGGGGTGATATGATTAAAAAAAAAAATTATATATTGTTAAATATGTTTTTGTACTTATTGTTCACAAAAACTTTTAATGCTCATTTGTTTTTGTTTTTTTTTTAGGTCTCTGGAACGTTTGCGGTATTTGAAGGATACAATGATGATGGACAAGTTCTTGTGGTGGATGAGAAAATTGTAAAGTATGTTTGGGTCGTGAATCGGATTAGCTAGATATAGGATAGGTACCGAAGACGAACCTGAATTGTTTACCCCCCCCCCCAATAAAAAAAAATTGGCCTTGTGCCACAATTGTATTTTTATACAATAAATATTGAGTTTTGAAATTGTGAATTTTTGAGTTTTGGTAGAGCGAGTCAGCTGTGTGCTATCCAGTACGGTCGAACGTTTTTGCTTCAAGGTCCTAGCAAAATTACGAGTGAGTTCGATCCTCACTGGGTAGCCCATACTTTTGGCTTAGTGCCACATTTAAGCTGCGCTTAGAAAAAAAAGCACCCTTCTTAGCTAGTTTAAATTCTACTACTACAACTACTACCTTCTTTTCTCGCATATGTATGAATGCACATACCCGTAAACTGGCTGCCACGCAGCAACCATAGATCATTGTAAATAGATCTTTCAGGCGTTTGTAATTCAAAATGGCGAGTAAAATCCGTGAAAATTTTCTATTGAAGAATCATTAAATAAACGCTTTCGAGTTCAAGACTACAAATTACCCGTACAAAATTCCCCTGAGGCACCGTTTAAGAGCTTAGAACTTTTAATAAAACAGCAATAATGCAATTCGTTATTCAGAAAAAGCAAGAGGGTATAAATGAAAAAAAATTAGTTGATAATATTTTTTCTATTTCATTGAAGCAGACGGTAAACACATGAGAGTGTTATCGCCTCGTCTTTTTATTTCCTTACTTGCTATTCTTTTTCTCACTGAATCCAAACAGCGTGTCTGACACGTTTTTTTCCGAATTTCCTAACGATCAAAACGGGACAGTCAAATTGTTACGAAGTATTGGCAGGGGATAACGTACATACTAAGGAACAAGCAGAATTATATTTTGATTGTAAAGTAAAGAATTTACGTTTCGTAATTTTTTAATCGTTTCACTCCAAGCAACGCGGTACCGCCACTGATGCGCAGGGGGGCTACATAAGAGTAAAAGTTTAGACAAGAGGAGAGTGAAGAGAAAGACGGACCAGTTACAGGGGGTGTCAGAGAAAGGGCAAGAGAAGGATGGGAACACAGGACTGAAGACAGTTGCGAAGGTAGTGAGAAAGGACAAGAACAAGATACACGGAGTGATGTAAAAAGGACTGGAGTCAAGTGGATAAGAGATGGGAATTGACATTGCATTTAAATTCCTGGAGGGTGTAGCCGTCAGAAAAGCAAGTATACGGAAGGGAGTTCCACAGGCGGGAAGTGCGAGAGAAGAAGCTGATGGAGTAGAATTGTCGGCTGCATTTGGTTGATCTAACTGTAAAAGGGTGGGACCTTGTTGCCAGTCTGGTTGCACAAGTAAATTCTTGTGGCGTGGGCACCAGTGACTTAAGTTCGTCAGAGCAGAAGCCATGAATATATTTGTAGAATAGACAGAGGGGAGCAACATCCGGCTGGTGAGTACAACTAAAATTGAAACACTACTTAATTTATCACTTTGAACGTTATTTGGAGTGGACACTCGTATTTGAGTAGACCCCGCGTTTATTTATTTTCGCTTACCAGCATGGTGATTCGAGAAAGGTTATTAAACAAAAATATGAAATTGAAATCTCTGGAACAATTCGAACTCACATCTCCTTGCAGAAGGAAACGTCGTGGAATCTAATGTGCTTTAACCGACTGAGCTACGAAGAAGTTTAGCAGATAAAGTAAGAGTAAATAGTGCTTTTAAGCAAATTCCTCTAAACTTCCATAGCTGCTCAATTTCATGTCCAAACGTAAACAAAGCAATTTTTAAAGAAGTGTTTTTTTAATTTATTTATTTATCCAACAGATTTTATTATTTCAACGCTATTTTCGTGGATACCCATATTTGAGTAGACGTTCCATTTATTTATTAAATAGTATATATTTTTTATTTCTTTAATAAGATTTCTAGAATATTCCGGCTGGTAGACGAAAATAAATAAATATACAGTTTAATAAATAAACAGAACGTCTACTCAAACATGGGCATCTACTGAAATCAACGTTTAAAGTGATAAAATCACGACTTATGTATTTTATCCCAAATAAGTTAATTATTTTGTTTGCACAATTTTTATTTATATTCTGATTTCTTTACAAGAAAAATGGTAAATTTTCGTTTTAATTCCCTTCGCTGTTACCCCTTCAGATTTATCCATTTATTTTAGGCAGAAATTTTGTTTGGAATTTTGGTCGATTTTCTTTCTTTACTGAAACTTCCAGCGATGTACTTCCTGTTATGAGAGTAACAAGCGTAGAAATACAATAGCGCATTACTTTAATTTCCGGAAGTACATCGCTGGAAGTATCAGTAAATAAAGAAAAATCGACAAATAATCTGCCAAAATTCGTTCAAATGCGCAGTAAGTCATTCTGCAGTTAATTACATGACTTCGTGAGAGTTACGAGAGAGAAAAAGTGCAAGATATAGTTCGTTTTTTTATGGATATTTAGATAAAAAAAGGTAAGTTTCTTCAATAACTAACAGTGTTCAGCAGATACATTTGCACAGAGATAATGCTATTTTGGATAAATTTGAAGGGGAAAAGCGAAGGGAATTAAAACGAAAATTTACCGAAAAATATATTTGTAGATGAATTGTTGCAGACTAACCAAAAAATAGAACTGAAACACCAGAAATTACTTAGATAACGACAATTAGCAAACATTAATAAATCTTCGACGAAAGAGAACGGAAGTTTCAGTAATGGTACTTGACCGGACATCCGGTAAGCTTTTAAACTCAGTTAATGAATGAAAATGAAACTATAGAGACAGAATGATAAATAAGCGGATGGACATGTAGTTTATATGTGTACTAGTAGTATAGCCAGACGATGCTCGGGTGTAATGAAAGCTTTCAAACTAATCCATGGTTCTGGAGCTCAGGCTCTTTGGACGTTGGCATGAAAAACTACAAAGCAATAGTTGTTTCCAGTTAAAGCGAAACCGTAGACTGAAAGAAAAATGAATGGACGTAAGTCAAATTTTGAAGTTTGGTGAGAATCGGATAAAAATTGTGAATTTGTATAAAGGACATACAGATAAACAGACACACACAAACATCTTGCCTTATATATATATATATATATATATATATATATATATATAGAGAGAGAGAGAGAGAGATAGATAGATAGATAGATAGATAATCGATTGTTTGCACTATTGTAAGAATTGCAACCTTGAAACTTCTGAATATCGTTTCTTATGTCTTTGTCTATGGGTGTGTATCAAATTTGATTAAAATCGGACCACTCCTTCTATAACCCGATTTTTTCGATTATCGATTTTCGATATTTATCGGGGGTACCTCGACACAAAACCTAGCTAAGAACACTCGCAGACACTTATAGTACAACTCTGTGAAATTTCAAGAAAATCGGTTCAGCCGTTTCGGAGTCTATAGGTAACGGACACACACAGACAGACAAAGTTCCATTTATAAATAAGTTTAGATAATTATAATAATGAATAGCCCCAACGATCTCAGCTGTTATAAAAAACTTAATTCAACGCACAGAAATGATATATTCTTCCAAATCCATACCCTATAAATAATTACAAAACATTAAACAAACACTTATTAACAATGGATTTTCTAACTCAGTCACTGATCAGCAAATTAAAATTTATCTCAATAAACTTAATAATATCTCTAAAAATATTTATAATTTTAATAATAATAGGCTACGTCAAAATAAATATAACACTATTAACTTATACTATTGCAACCTTATGCATAATAATCAAAAACATGATGAAACAACAAAAACATAATACATAGAAATGTTAAATCAATAAATAATAATAATAATAATAATAATAATAATAATAATAATCAAATTAATCTCATATATAAAAAAATTAAAACAATTGACATCATAGTCGCTAATAACCCTACAACCTCGCAACTATATCCTCTACAGAAAACCACTGTAGTGTATCAATTTACATGCCTGTTCAGAGATTGTATCTCTGGTACTAATCATAAACCCACTACATATATTGGTTTTACTACAACCACGCTCTCCCGTAGACTTACCTGCCAGCTTTCTGATCATAGTTCAATTAAACAAACTTTCTTAGAAAAGCATAGCCATGTACGTAATATTAGACAGATTTTAGCCTATGACACAATAATCCTCACACATACACAGTAAAAATAACCTTCAGATAATGGAGGCCATCTTCATTAAATCAAAACAACCCACACTTAATAAAATTACATTTCAATCTGGTCACAACACATTACATTGCATTTAGACATATGGTTCTATTAACATTTCGGTCTCTCACGCGGTGTGACGTCATAGAGGACACATGGCCCAGTGGATATAGCACCTGATGAAGGCCGGAGCGTACAACGGCTGAAATGTTGTACAAAGGTCAACAAAGATGAGGACAATAGTCCGAATAATGTAAATAGTGGAATTTTAAGTGTTTTCAGACTAGACGAACTTTTGCCTAAAAGCGCTCAAAAGATAACTAGAGCTAAGTGACTCAACTGGTTGGATGTGCGTTGTCGTGCAGTGGATATCGACACGGAACGACAAATCGGGGCGCCGAGTTTGAATTCCAGTTGAATTCCACGTATTCACTTACGCACAAATATCCTTAGGAAAGGTATTAATCCGTTTCTTCCCTCCAGTTATGAGTTAAATAATAGAACAGATTGGGTTCTATAGCCTTGGTTAGCAACCAGTCTACCGCAGAAAACAATGGCAACCTATTGCAGGATAGTCAGTCATGTCTCGAAAGAGACATGATCGCCCAAAGCGTGTATCACGTATGACAATTAAGTGACTGACTAAACATAATAGTTGGAATCATGATTAAAGCTTTTAATGGGCACAAAGTAGGGGATCAGTTTTCTATTGTTATGAAGTAATAAACTGATCCCCGACTAATTACTACTTAATAATATAATACATCTCCCTTTAGCTACGAGTCAAATAACAAGTTCTATAGCCTTGGTCGACAACCAGTCTCCCGCAGAAAGCAATGGCAACCTACTGCGGGATAATCTTCTGCTCAGTCAGTCATGTCTTTTTGGAGACATGATCGCACAAATCGTGTATCACGTATGGCACCTGACTGACTGACTCAACTGGTAAGCCAACTCAAGAATTTCACATCGAAATGTTTATCAGGGCTAAAATATCTAGCATAGTTACAAATGGAAGAAATGGCATTTAAAAAATTTGAGCGTTGCCACTTAACATAGATTGATTATGACTTTAATGGCTTGTCAACATTTACAAGTTATTTAAAGCCAGAACATACTTTTAGAATTTTTTCATTATTGTTTTTAATCGTTATACCCCATCATCATCATCATCATCATCATCCTGCGACCTCGGCCGAGATAGAACTCACTACACCCTTCCAGTATTCCCTATTTTTCATCGATCCTGTAAGGTCTTCCTTGGTGATAGATGTATCTCTATGTATCCTGTCTGGAAAGGTTAACTTATGAGATCGATTGTGAGATGATGGGTGCCTCCATAATACAAACGATGAAGCAAGTTTATCTGTGGCACGTGCACAATGCCTAGCAAACTGGACATGTCTTTTTGAAAGAGAAAACAACAAGATACAATGGGTGTTGGAGAAAGGATAAGAAAGGACGGGCGTCAAGGCGATAAGAAATGGCAATTGATTTTGCATTTACATTTTTGGAGATTGTAGCGAGCAGTAAAGCAAGTATACGGAAGGGAGTTCCACAAACGGAAAGTGCGAGAAAAGAAGCTATTATAGCAGAAGAGACGGGCACATTAAACTCTCTTTATAGTAAAATGGCAGGACCTTGTTGCCAGTCTAGTTGCTAGAGTAAATTCGTGCAGAGGGTGCACCAAGGAGCTAAGCACGTCAGAGCAGAAGCTGTGAAAATATTTGTAGAACAGACAGAAGGAAGCCACATATTGGCGGTGAGAAAGTGACTGGAGTCCAGCTGCAAGGTATATTGCAAATTCTCCTTTGGATTTTGTTCGAGAACCCCGAGATGAGCAGCAGGGGCGCACGACCAGATATAACAACAGTATGATTGAGACAATAATAGTTTACTGATACAACCCCTGCTAAAGAGGTAGATTTTTTATCTTTGCCAAGACTATTTGCACCTAAGTGAATATAACGAACTTAATCGTTATAGGAACTCGATTCTTCGATTTTCAATTCCAAGCCGCTACCTAGTAATCGACTAAAACAATGATGAAATCTTTTCATTATTTGTTAACAAGCATACTTCTCCCTTATGGAACTCTTCCGGTTCCGTGTTTTCCAGTTAACTTTGAATTTGAGTTTTGCTTAACGGTATATCAACCTCTGTAGGTTAGTAAATGCCAAAAAGATAGGGTTTTAAGATATTTTTAATGTTCGGTTATTGTGAGAAGGTTGATTTAGTCAGATTTTGATAAAAAAAATTATTTTTTATTTTTTATTTTAGAAAACTGAAGATGTCTTCTAGTTTTGTATTCAAAAATGTATTGCTGGTATTTTTTTTTCCTTAAATGTTTTGTTGGTAATATTTTTCCTTAAAAAATGTATATTTTCTATAAAAGTCTATTTTTATGTATATATTTCTATAAAAGTGTATCTTTATACTTTCATGGTGTTTTGACCCCAGTTTGGGTGTAAACTATTTGCCTGACAGGTGCTACCACTCCGAGTCAGAGTAAACCTAAAAACAACAGCAATTAAGAGGTGGTTCCATGCTCCCCACAACCTCCAAATCAGAGGCCTTGCTGCCGGATGCAGTTTACCGTCATACCCAGGAGAACTAAACTTTCACTTTCAAACGTTTAAATGCAATATCAATCGTTCCTGATTAATCCTCTATTGTTCACACTGTTTAGTAATTATTTTTCTATTCTTTACACTTCGTCTCTTAGTAGCTTTATAATAATAAAAAAATATTTATCGGTGAAATAGCTCAGGTGTTTATTTTACCGGAATCGGTAAAATAGCCTCTTCATATGATTATAGTGATCTACGTGCACTGGAAGTAAACCTGTTAATGACTGTCAGTTTTGTATTCACATAATATTTTCCCCATTGCTGGAGAGAGAAGAAATCGATAATCCATTCATGTGTACCATCCCTGAAATGTGGCGGTTTGCATTAATGACTTTTAGGCGGAAATCTATGATTAATAAGCAACTTTTGTGCACCAACTTTCTTTGCCACCACATTTACTGTAGCCATAACAGCAGTTGTGTGTCAAATGGCTCAAAGTATAGCCGAAAGCACTTGGATAAATAAAGCATTTAGACAATCTAAATCTAAACTTATTTATAAATGGAACTTTGTGTGTGTGTGTGTGTGTGTGTGTGTGTGTGTGTGTGTGTGTGTGTGTGTGTCCGTTACCTATAGACTCCGAAACGGCTGAACCGATTTTCTTGAAAATTAACAAAGTGGTATGATGTATGAATGTGTAGGTACAAACGAGGTGGTACCGTTATAACTCCATTATCAACACATATGACCTAATCATTGTAGTAAATGCTTGTAGAGCGAGGAATACTTTTTCTGAAGGATCGTAAACATTGAAATGGTGCAATGAAATCTAAGAGAGAGATTGCTGTCTGATTTTTGCAGAGTCTAAACTCTCCGTAAGTATATTGAAGCGAAGGCCAGCAACTGTATTCAAACCTGACTCTCCTACTAGACGGCTCTTATTACAAAAGAGTTCAGTCTACCAGGGCTTTCAATGGTATTTTTCTTAGTTACTTGTTTCCGGTTTGTCACATAATGGCTACCGATACGATGACCCCGTCTGACCCGCTGCTCACACCTGCAAAATGTTTTTCAATTCACTCAGCCAGTTTTCAATATTTCATTTTGCTAATTTTTTTTTCACAATTCATTAGCTGCGTTCATATTGCAACCGAAAAAACAATTTTACTGTCCATTAGGCTTATTTTTCTCTCTGTTCATATTGCACAATTAATAATACAACTAATAATAATTTCTTTCACTCCGTCGTGCTAAAATAGTGTTATATTGTTATTTAACCCATGGTTGGAGACAGAAGGATTCATGCCATTTCTAAGGTCATTAGTACGAAGTGAACAAGATAGAATTGAGCGAGAACTGAACCCAGCACTTTCCGTGCAGATATGCATTACACCACCCTCACCGCTTCAATGGATTTTTATTGACCTATAATACCAGTGATTTTTATAATTAATATCCAATGTTGGTTGTTTTGTTTTTATGGCAAATCAACCTCGGCGGGTCATTTATTGCCAACTAAATTTTATTTATTTATTGCTGGTAATACCTTTTTTTTTCAACAATTTATTGTTTTTTATATTAGTTATGTATCTAGTAATACATTTTTTTTTCGTGTATCAAGATTCATTGGGATTTATTTTTTTTAAAGACAGGGTTCCCAAGTCCTACCCTGTTATTTAACCCATGACTGGAGGGAAGAGACGGATTAATACCTTTCCCAAGGGTACCAGTGCTTAAATGAATGCAGGGTATTCAACTGGAATTCGAACTCGGCTCACCTATTTCTTTTTCCGAGCCGATATCCACTGCACCACAACGCACATCCGTCACTATACGCTTACAGCACCTGGTATTCCCAAGTGGTCACCTATCTAAGTACTGACCAAGATCAACGTTGCTTAACTTTGGTGATTGAGCGAGAACCTGTGTATTCAACGTGATATGGCCGTAAGCCAATACCCAATGTAATTGCAGACATAAATGGTACCATGACTTTTCCAAGAGTACCAACTGTTTCCGCGTACGACGGTAAACTGCATCCGGCAGCAAGGCCTCTGATTGGGAGGTTGTGTGGAACATGGAACCACCTCTTAATTGCTGTTGTTCCCAGTTCCACCCTGGCTCGAAGTGGTAGCACCTGTTAGGATCCCAGCTATGGGCAAAACGTTAGCCTCCAATCTTGGGTCGAACAGTATAAATAATAAACTTTTACAAAAATATATATACATAAAAATAGACTTTATAGAAAAATATACGTTTTTGAAGGAAAAATATTACCAATAAAAAATTTTTGAAAGAAAAAAATTATTACCATAACACATTTTAAAAAAGAAAAGAAAAAATTATTACCATAACACGTTTTAAAAAGAAAAAAAAATATTGAAAATATTGCCATAATACATTTGTGAAGAAAAAAAATATATTACCAGCAATACATTTTTTAATACAAAACTAGAAGATATCTTCCGTTTACTAAAATAAAAAATAAAAAAATGTTTTTTTCACCAAAATCTGATTAAATCAACTTTCTCACTATAACTGAACATTAAAAAAAATACCTTAAAACCCCACCTTTTTGGCCTTAAATAATCCAGAGGTTGACATGTCGTTAAGCAAAACACAAAGACAAACTCAAGACTCAAGAGTAACAGCTTTGGCCTGAATTTGAACTCGGTTTGCTGATTTCGTTTATCGCGCTAATAATCGTTACGCCACTTTCAGATGCATTTTATTCTCTAAAACATTGCATAGTTCGTACGAGCAAAGTCAAAAATATAGCTCAAGTATTTTTACTCCTAGCATTGGAATTATGAACTCTTGTCGACACTGACGTTGTGCGTAGCTTTGATCGTATCATGCGTGAAGAGTTGGCGTGAAGGAAGCACGTAAGCCAGATCAAAAAGGGTTTAAGATTTTCAAATAACATCTTCTAGGGTTACAGGTACATTAGAAGAAAAAGGGCTATGAACGAAAATACACTTCAGGAAAAGGTGAAGGCAACTCGCCTTCAACCCACGCTGGAATTATAAAGAAAACACGATTTACAGATAACGTATTCCTCACCATATAAGGCACCTTAAAAATAAATAAATAAATAACTAAAGATGTGTAGTAAGCACCGAGACCAGAAAAAAATACATTTTTCAATTTGAAAAAAAAAAATTAGATGGATTAAACAAACGACATCACAAACAAAGAAACTAAAAACTTTAAAGTTAAATGGGGCGACAAATTTTTCATGTAAATTTTGTTGTAAATGGATGTCAAAATAAATATGCTCATATGATGTGATTTCTTAATATAAATTTCTTAATATGAAGTGTTTAATCGGTGGCAGTCTATATAAAAATTCAGTGAATTATGATAGTCGGTTCGTCTGACACACACTAAAAACTAACCATATATTTACCAATCGTCATCAAATTTTGCGCAGGAGTGCTAACAGGTCGTAATAAAATGAATTATATATATATATATATATATATATATATATATAATATATATATATATATATATATATATATATATATATAACACATATACACACACACATGTATATACATACACACATATATATATTCACACATATATATACACACACACACACATATATATACACACACACACACACACATATATATATACACACATACACATATATACACACATATATACATATATACACACACACATATATATATATATATATACACACACACACATATATACACACATATATATATACACACACATACACACACACATATATATATATATATATATACACTCGAATGCTCTCGTGATGTCAAAAATGACAGCAAAATATTAATATCGGTATGCCGTTTAAAATGACGGCAGTATATATATATATATATATATATATATATATATATATATATATATATATATCCTAATGTACCTACTATTGAGTATCTTACATTAAGACATAAGTAAAACACAAGCAAGATAATCGAAACCCTTGAGCGTGACAGAAGGGATACACACACACACATATGGACTGTCCCGTCGATTTCGACGTATGAGTGTCTAACACAGTTAGACTGCCACACAAAGAATTGTTTTGAGTGGTGAAGGCTTTTTGGAACTGCTGATAACAAACAATCGGTGCAGAAATTCGCCGCGGATCGCATGAACAGCAGACCTCAGTTATTTAACCCATACCTGAAGGGAAGGGGCGGATTAATACCTTTCCCAAGGGTACTAGTGCGTAAGTGAATGCAGAGTGTTCGACTGGAATTAGAACGCGGCTCACCGATTTCCCCTTCCAAGCCGACATCCACCGCACCACAACGCACATCCGTCAATAAACGCTTACAGCACCTGGTATTCCCAAGCTGTCACTCATCTAAGTACTGACCTGGCTCATCGAGCGAGAATCGGTGTATTCAACGTGATATGACCGCACACACACACACACACACACACACACACACACACACACACATATATATATATATATATAGAGAGAGAGAGAGAGAGAAACAATAGCAAGGCAGCGTCGGCTATGTTCGTTCCCTTTGCTACCAGATATGATAGCACTTGCTTCATGTTCGCTCTTTAACAATGCCTTATAATTTCATTTTTACAATAACTACGTCGTCGCTATTGTTTTTCGAATGTCTGTCTCTCTATGAACGTGACAGGAGGGAGATTTATATGTATACACACACACCCACAAATAAATACACAACGGTTTTTATTATAATTGAGACACACACACACACACACACACATATATAAGTAAATTAACCAACCTTCCCTGAAGATCCGTTTAGGTGAAACCTTGGTAGGTTTGTTGACTCACTAGGTTAATTTACTTATTCTGCTCTGCTTACGTATAGAGCGCTTTTTGTTATTGATTACTCGTCTCGTGTTTTTTCTTTGGGCTACGTACTGGCTCGGTCTAAATCGCTTTGGCTGATGTTCAAGTGCTTAGCTCTTTCTTTTTTTACAACCATTTTTTTCCTTCCGCGTATATACGCGGAGGGTTTTTCGAAACGAGTGTTGTGATAAGTTTGCATATATATATGCGCGTGCGCACGCACACACACACACATATGTGTGTGTGTGTTTTTTTGTGCATTTTTTTTAAGAATCATATCGCCCAAAGCAAGGGATTTTACTTTCAAAGAGTGACAGGTTATAGGAGGTGTCAGGAAGTGAGTAAAAGAAGGATGAGAATACTGATGAAAGTGGAGTGGACGGAGAAAGGAGCATGAGAGAGTTTAGTGAGATAGGAGATGACTATTGATTTTACATTTAAATTCTTGGAGATTGTAGCTGTCACGGAAGCAAGTAAACAGAAGGGAATTCCATAGGCAGGAAATGAGAAAAAAAAAAGCTGTTAGAGTAGAATTTGTGTTTACATTTTATTGGTTTCACAGTATTGACAAGATAGAATTAAACAAAGAGAATTAAACATAGAGGCAAGTCCATTTTTAACGTGGCCATCCGCCACGTTAAAAATGGACTTGCTTTTATGTTTAATTCTCTTTGTTTAATTCTATCTTGTCAATAACTTACATGTTCACTCTTTGATAACGGTTTATGCAAGCCGAAAGCTCAGACCGGATAAAAAATCAACAATTACTGCGATTTCTTGTTGTCTTTAACGATAGTACAATCAAGCTTATCAGACTACATGAAAGGATCCTGCATAAAATAAATCGACAGAACTTGTCTATATTATTTAATGAAACCTGCATTAATAAAAAAATGCTGCCAAAATACACATACAATTATATATATATATATATATATATATATATATATATATATATATATATTGGTTGTTTAATTACTTAGTTTTTGGTCATAATAAAATTAGACCAGCCCAAATTTGTATTAAAAAGTGTTCAATACAATTATATTGTAGAACTTTTAAATATTTTTCATTTGTAAACGAGTCATGACGCGACTCGGGTTTCTTCCATGAGTGGTGTCTTCAGGCGATTTTCAATACCTGATTTTACTGTTTACCGTTTTTTAAAAACATTATATATATATAACGTGTGTGTGTGTGTGTGTGTGTGTGTGTGTGTGTGTGTGTGTGTGTGTGTGTGTTTTGGTGACAATTTTTCTGTTATAGCTCTGTCAGTAATGTATGTATTAATGCCTGGCCACCAAGATAGATTTTATGGTTCCCCTTAAAGAAATAACAATTTATGGCTCCTCAAATAATTATACCGTCTTTACTACGAAAGAGAGAAATAATCAGTGAGAAAAAGAAAACTGGAAAAGGAACGAAAATAAATGAGAAAGAAGGAGGCAGAAAAATGAGAGGGAAGGTGCCAAGAGAAAAAAAAAGTATGGTAAGATGAAGGGAGAAAAAATTGCGTAATAACTAAGAGGGAAAGAAAATATATGTAATACGAGAATAGAAAGAAAAGAAACGGCAAAAAGGAGGAAAAGAAAAATAAGAAAAAAAAAACGGAATAAATTGGCTGAAATAATAAAGAAAAAAAAAGGCTAACAAAAAATCAGTAAAAAGAAAAATGATAAATTTTCGTTTTAGGACCCGAAGGCTAATATCCCTTCAATTTTTTCCAAAATAGTCTTATGTCCACGCAAATGTATATGCTGAACTGAAATCAACAATTAAATATTGAAGAAACCGACCTTTTTTTATGTTAACGACCAGAAAAAAAAATCGGACTTCTTCTTGCTCTTTTTGTCAGCCATTACCGGCTTAGTGAGAATCATTCGCTGCTGAACGATTTTAGGTGTAGAAAGAAAATTTGGGCTTATTTACTTCTTTACAGAAAAGTCCTTGCAGAAATTAGTACGCGATTTTTTTTTTTTTGTACTAAATTTCAGAAGAAAGTTATTGACATTGAAACAAGTGAAAAAAATAAGAGTTATTTGCGTGTACAAAAAGTCATGTGTGATTGCGTATATAAGGGATATTAGCCTTCGAGTCCTAAAACGAAAATTTACCTGAAAAAGATGATAAAACAAAAGAGAGAAATGGAAAAAAAAAAAAAAACGAAGAAAAAAGCATAACACGAGAATGGCACACAAAAAAAGATAAAATGAAAAAGTACAAAAAAAAAAAGAAAAAAATACGAAAGAAAAAGAGAGAGAGAAAGATGCTAAACATGAAAATGGCAAAAAGAAAAAGATGATAAACCGAAAGTAGAAAGACAAAAGCAATTAAAAACGAACAAAAAGAGAGAAATAGAAGGTTAACATGAGAATGGTGAAAAGAAAAAAAAGATAAAACGAAAAGACGAATGATAATTTTTAAAAAAATGAAGAGAAATTGAGAGAAAGTATATTAACATGAGAATATCACAAAGATAAAACGAAAGTAAGAAAGATAAAAATAAAAAAATACGAAGAAAAAAAAGTGAAAACCCACAAAGAAAAAAAGAAAAAGATAAAATGAAAGAGAGAACGATAAAAGGAAAACAAAAATAAAAAAATACGAAGAAAAAAGTGAAAACCCACAAAGAAAAAAAAAGAAAAAGATAAAATGAAAGAGAGAACGATAAAAGGAAAACAAAAATAAAAAAATACGAAGAAAAAAGTGAAAACCCACAAAGAAAAAAAAGAAAAAGATAAAATGAAAGAGAGAACGATAAAAGGAAAACAAAAATAAAAAAATACGAAGAAAAAAGTGAAAACCCACAAAGAAAAAAAAAAAAAAAGATAAAATGGAAAGGAGAAAGATAAAAAAAGCAAAATAAAACGAAGAAAAAGAAGGCTAACCTGAGAATGGCACAAAGAAGAGGAATATAAAGCGAAAGAACGAATGATAAAAGTAAAAAAAAAAAAAATAATAATGAAGAAAATGGAGAAAAAGAACGTTAACTTAAGAATGGCATAAACAAAAATAGGATGAAACGAAAGGGAAAAAGATAAAAGTAAAAAGATAAAGAAAAGTGTAGAAAAAAAGACCAAAAAAAAAAAAAATTCTACCGCTACAAAATAGCGATTATATCTAATGATATAATAATCATCATCGCAAATGTCGACCTATTTTCATGTTTTTTTTCTTTTTTGCTCTTTGCTTTTTAGAAATGGCAACACACAAAGACATCTTTCGCTATCCCAATACCCACTAGAATTTTCAGTGTTGCTTTGTCAAAACACTTTCCAAATATTCAAATTGTTGTACTCGTTTAATTGCGACCTTTCAAATGTGTAATTTGCATATTTGCTCAATTAAACTCTCAGAGACAACAGTTTAAAAAGACAACTGATTTTAATAAAAATTACTTTAGAGCAAAATTCTGTTACTTCATCGAAAAATGTTTGATCGTTGGCTTTCATCGATATTATTATTATCATTATTATTATTATTATAATGTCATTTGTCATCATATTTCGATTTCTGCTATGGTCGCACTGCCAACCAAGTCTGCGGGAAGACCTAAGGCAGGTCGTGGCGTGTTGTTATGGCTCCATTTCATGTTTTTTTTCTATCTTCCCTATCATCCCTAGCGTTACATAGACAAAGTTTTCCTTAGTGTGTGGGCTGTACTTAATAAGACAATTTTTTGTATATCTCTTAAACTGGGGTTTCCAGGGATTCTTTCAATGTGTTGTTTTGTTCCATTTTTTATCATTCCAAGTGCACCTACTATCACTGGCACAACACTTGTTTTCAATTTCCACATTGTTTCTATTTCAATTTCCAGGTCTTTATATTTTGACAGTTTTTCAAATTCCTTGTTTGCTATGTTACAATCCGTTGGACAAGCCATATCAATTAATAGACAAGTTTTCTCTTTCTGGTTTTTAACAATAATGTCCGGCCTATTTGCTTCAATTTTTCTGTCTGTGTAGATGGTGTAGTCCCATAGAATGGTGACATCTTCTATTTCTGTAACCGATGCTGGGTGATGTTCATACCAGTTTTTGTTTACATATTTTCCATAGTGTTTGCACATTGCCCAATGTAAATATTGCTCCACTCTATCGTGGCAATTTTTGTATTCATTTGGGGCAAGTACAGAACAGCCTGAGATTAGGTGGTCTATTGTTTCTTGGTGTTTATCACAAAACCTGCATTTTGGATCCATATTATGTATAATATTTGTCTGAAAGTTTCTAGTGAAAAGACTTTGGTCTTGTGCTGCAAGAATAAAGCCTTCAGTCTCAGGCTTTAATCCAGATGCATGTAACCATCGATGAGTATTAACTTTATCAACATTGGATTTATTGGCACGTTCTGGATATTGGCCATGCAGAGGTTTGTCTTGCCAGCGCTGTTTCATCTGTTCATGAGCTTTGTCTTTGGCTTTCATTTTCATATTTTTTGCCGCAATAGTTGGTTCTTCTGTTTTGCTTTTCTACAGAATCTTCTAACTGTAAATCTTGTTTGTATTTACTGCCTTCTTTTATTATTGAATATTTTTTCTTTCTTTCTTCATGTTGCCTTACTAATTGTATCATCCAGTCCTTTGTTGTTTCTATGTATGTTAGTAAGCCAATAGTTGTTGTCTTGTATGACAATTCTAGCTGAATAAGACCTCTTCCACCTTCTTTACGGGTATGTATAGACGGTCTACATCAGCCTTTGGATGATGCATCTTATGCTTAGAAAGAAGCTTTCTTGTTTTAGAATCCATTCGCCTGATGTCGTTTAGAGTCCAGTTTAAGATGTTGAAACTATATTGGACAATTGGGATTGCAATGCTATTAATGGCCATAATTCTGTTCTGAGAATTCAGTTCAGTTTTTAATATCATTCGTAGCCTTCTATAGTACTCTTTACGCACTATTTCTTTCATTTTTTTATGGTGAATGTTTTCACTCTCATTTACACTTAGGTATTTATAAGCTTCTTCTGGTTTCAATTCTTTTATTGTTACAGCAGGGTCTAAGCTAATTGAGGATGTTTCTTGTATTGATCCACGTAAAACTGTAGCTTTAACACATTTATTCAAATTGAATTTCATTCCAATGTCTTCGTTGAAGCATTTTACAGTTTGCAGAAGACCTTCCAGCTCATTATCATTCTTAGTATACAACTTTAAGTCATCCATGTAAAATAGATGGCTTATTTTTTTTTTTACCTATTTTATAACCACATTCTGTCTTGTTAAGTTGACTGGTTAGTGCTGTTAATGATATGCAGAATAGTAAGAGAGACAAAGAGTCACCTTGAAATATACCTCTTTTGATGTTTATTTCATCAGACTTATAGGTTCCATTTATGTGATTGAGGTAAAGTTACTTTACCTCAATCATATAAATGGAACCAAGCTTTACCTCAATTATTAATATTATTAATAATAATAATATTAATATTATTATTAATAATAATAATATTAATATTATTATTAATAATAATATTATTAATATTAATAATATTATTGTTATTAATATTATTATTATTAATAATATTATTAATATTATTATTAATAATAATATTAATATTAATATTATTATTAATAATAATATTAATATTAATATTATTATTAATAATAATAATATTAATATTATTATTAATAATAATATTATTAATATTATTATTATTATTAATATTATTATTAATATTATTATTATTAATAATATTAATAATATTATGAATAATAATAATATTTATTATTATTAATATTATTATTATTAATAATAATATTATTATTAATATTAATAATATTATTGTTAATGATAATATTATTATTATTATTAATAATATTATTATTAATAATAATATTATTATTAAAATGTGTTTGATTGTTAGCTTTCATCATTATTTCATTTTTTATTATAAATCGATTTCTGCTATGGTCGCACTACCTACCAAGTCTGCAGGAAGACCTAAGGCAGGTCGGGGTGTGTTATTATGGCTCCATTTCATGTTTTTTCATATCTCCCTGACATCCCTAGCGTTACATAGACAAAGTTCTCCTTAGTGTGTGGACTGTACTTAAGAAGACAATTTTTTGTATATCTCTTAAGCTGGGGTTTCCAGGGATTCTTTCAATGTGTTGTTTTGTTCCATTTTTTATCATTCCAAGTACACCTACTATCATTGGTACGATTCTTGTTTTCAATTTCCACATTTTTTCTATTTCAATTTCCAGGCCTTAATATTTTGACAGTTTTTCGAATTCCTTGTTTGCTATGTTACAATCCGCTGGACAAGCCATATCAATTAATAGGCAAGTTTTTGGGGGAGTGAGGGGGGTTAACAATAATGTCCGGCCTATTTACTTCAATTTTTCTGTCTGTATAGATGGTGTAATCCTAGAGAATAGTGACATCTATTTCTGTAACCGGTGCTGGTTGATATTCATACCAGTGTTTGTTTACATATTTTCCACAGTGTTTGCACATTGTCCAGTGTAAATATTGCCCCACTTTATCGTGACGATTTTTATATTCATTTGGGGCAAGTACAGAACATTCTGAGATTAGATGGTCTAGTGTTTCTTGGTGTTTATCACAGAAAACTGCATTTTGGATCCACATTATTTATGTATAATATTTGCTTGAAAATTCCTAGCGAATTATTATTATTATTATTATTATTATTATTATTCGTAAGGAATTATTATTATTATTATTATTATTATTATTATTATTATTCGTAAGGAATTATTATTATTATTGTTATTATTATTATTATTATTATTATTCGTAAGGAACTATTATTATTATTATTCGTAAGGAATTATTATTATTATTATTATTATTCGTAAGGAATTATTATTATTATTGTTATTATTATTATTCGTAAGGAATTATTATTATTATTATTATTATTATTCGTAAGGAATTATTATTATTATTATTATTATTATTATTATTCGTAAGGAATTATTATTATTATTGTTATTATTATTATTCGTAAGGAATTATTATTATTATTATTATTATTATTATTATTCGTAAGGAATTATTATTATTATTATTATTATTATTATTATTATTATTCGTAAGGAATTATTATTATTATTATTATTATTCGTAAGGAATTATTATTATTATTGTTATTATTCGTAACGAATTATTATTATTATTATTATTATTATTATTATTATTCGTAAGGAATTATTATTATTATTATTATTATTATTCGTAACGAATTATTATTATTATTATTATTATTATTATTATTATTCGTAAGGAATTATTATTATTATTATTATTATTATTATTCGTAACGAATTATTATTATTATTATTGTTATTATTATTCGTAACGAATTATTATTATTATTATTATTATTATTCGTAACGAATTATTATTATTATTATTATTATTATTCGTAACGAATTATTATTATTATTATTATTATTATTCGTAACGAATTATTATTATTATTATTATTATTCGTAACGAAATATTATTATTATTATTATTATTATTATTATTATTCGTAACGAATTATTATTATTATTATTATTATTATTATTCGTAACGAATTATTATTATTATTATTATTATTATTATTCGTAACGAATTATTATTGTTATTATTCGTAACGAATTATTATTATTATTATTCGTAACGAATTATTATTATTATTATTCGTAACGAATTATTATTATTATTATTATTATTATTATTATTATTATTATTATTATTATTATATCCATGAGAGTTACACTTTTCTACCTAGGACCAGAGTGTAACACTGCCTGACACTTCTGAAATCACTAACGCTTTCCAAATGAGTTGTTTTTAATAAGCAAATGAGAAAATTCGTCGAACTGATGCAAAATACAAAAAATAGTGAACGTCTTAAAAAGAAATCAAAGTGTAGTATCTGTTCTCAGATACTCACTGCCTGCCCGCCGGCCGAGAAGATATAACCAGCTAAAACTAGCTTTTGACCAGCTTTGTACCCATTTACCGCGTAAACGAGATCTGGGTAATCATTGACCAATGGCCTGAGCGTACGCGCTCAGGTTCCCCTCGTTAAAAACCGACCTTGTGTTACAACTCACTCCAGTGGGGGTAAATCTTGGATCAAAGTGTAGTATCTGCCCGATTAACGGCCTTTCTGAACTGGTATATGCTGCACTTTCTAATCGAAAAATCTGTTTTCATGATGAAAAAAATGCCAGGAAAAACAGTGTTTAACAGAAAAGAAATAGAATAGAAAAAAACAAAAAAGCAAGAGAAAGAAGGTAAAAAAGAAAATTCTAGGGAGAAAAACAGAGGGACAAATTGAAGAATGCATGGAGATGAAAGATAAGTTTGCTTTTAGTATATCAAGAGACAATAAATAAGCGAAATTTTGAAAAGTAGGTAAGGATGGAAAGGCGTGAAATTTGCGATACATTCTTTGCGGAGAGAAAAAAGCAAAAGATAAATAAATGAGGGGACACAGTAGAGAGGATTTGCGCATTCCTTATTCGGTTTTGCACATATGAAACTAATCCATGTTCAACATTCAGATAAAAACATGGACAAGCAATTAAGATTGGGAAGGATAAGAAACAAAATGGCGCGGGCAAAGGATGAGTGAAAAGCAGAGGCAAGAGATAATGGAAACACCCGTGGAATTTCCACAGGTACCACAAATACTACTACTAATAAATATATCGTTTGTTAAATTTGAACTAGTTCTTATATTGCCTTTCCTTTTGCAACATCATTTTTCCAAAAATATCAAATACAGCTTTGGGAAGATAAAGGAGATATAACGCAATTCAAGCGGATATACACATGCGAGACACGTGCCAAGTGATATGGAGAATGACTTCTGAGGAGACAAGGAAAGCTTGAAGAACGCTGATCTAATATTATTAGTTTAACATAAAAAACCATCTTAGCAGTTGTATTTATCAGACAATTCATATCTTCCGATGTATGTAGGAAGGCATTCAAGTCATCCCATTACTAGAAATCGACGCCAGTCTTTCTATATTTGCTTTTCTTTCGTCTCCATTTTGTCTGTTTGCCTTTTAAATCCCCTCTCGTCTATGCGTCTCTCGGTCATCTCAGTTGTGTGCGTCTTCTATCGTCCGTTTGTCAGTCTGTATTGCACAATATACCCACTGGTTTACGATAATTTGTCTGTGCGTCTGTCTCGATATTTCCTCATCTGCTTATTTGTCCGTCTGTCTGTCTGTCTGTCTGTCGCGATCTTTTGTCATCCGGTTATTTGTCTGTCCGTATGTATGTCTAGACCTTTTCTAATGTGGTTATTTGTCCATCCGTCTGTCTGTCTGTCTGTCTGTCTGTCTTGACCTTTACTCATCCGGTTATTTGTCCGTCAGTCTGTCTGTCTGTCTGTCTCGACCTTTACTCATCCGGTTATTTGTCCGTCAGTCTGTCTGTCTGTCTGTCTGTCTGTCTCGATCTTTTGTCATCCGGTTATTTGTCCGTCAGTCTGTCTGTCTGTCTGTCTGTCTGTCTCGATCTTTTGTCATCCGGTTATTTGTCCGTCAGTCTGTCTGTCTTGATCTTTTGTCATCCGGTTATTTGTCCGTCAGTCTGTCTGTCTGTCTCGCTCTTTTCTCATCCGGTTATTTGTCCGTTCGCCTTCTGTCTGCCTAGATCTTTTGTCATCCGGGTTTTTTCGTCCGCTCGTCTGTCTGTCTCGATCTTTTCTCATTCGGTTATTTGTCCGTCCGTCTGACTATCTCAATCTTCTCCGAGCTGTCTATTTGTCTGTCTGCCTGCCTATCTCGTTTTTCTCTTAGCCGTCTATTCCTTCGTCTGTCTGTCGTGATCTTCCACAAGCCGGCAATTTTCCCTTCTGTCTCAATCTTCTGCTTGTCATCCAATTGTCTGACCGTCTGTAATGATTGTCTCCGAGCCATCCATTTGTCTGTCTTAATTTTCTCCCATCTGTCTGTTTATCTTTTCCGACACATATGCCATACAACTTTTTTCCCTCTGAATTTTATCTGTGTATAGATACGTTGTCTGTGTAGATAAAAAGAAAAAAGAAAATAACATTATGTAAAATGCGTCTATATCTAGCTCATCAGATGGGGGAGGGTGAATATATGGGTACAGATATTTTAGTTTTAATGCCTATGGGGAAAATGAGGGAAAGGATGAAATTACAAAAACTGGCAACAACGAGTGATAAAAGACGCGTCAGATTTTCTGCCAAAAGTCGCTCACGAAATTCATATTTTAACTCTTTCGACGCTTCAAAAACAAACAAGCCTAATTAAAAAATACTTAAAACGTTTAAAATATTCTTGCCCATGACTATTTTGGTAAACAGAAACAAAACAATACACAATTGTTATATTAAGTTTTAACTCATATGCTTCTGGTGTCAGTTTAAACTTAACCGCAATTTCTACTCCAACAGCTTCTCTTCTCGCACTTCCCGCCTGTGGAATTCCATTCCGTATACTTGCTTCCCCGACAGCTACAATCTCCAGGAGTTTAATGTAAGACACCTCCTAACACACTAACTCGCACCCATTCTCTCAAACACTCTTCCTATGTACCTCCATACTCGTCTATCACCCTCCTTCTGACATTTCCTATATCTAATCGCTCTCTCAGCACCTTCCCCTACGTAACCCCCTGCACTATAGTGGCAGTGGAATGCCTTGCTTGGGGTGAAACGATAAAAAAACAAAAACAAAAACAAAAAAACGCTTTCTTATTTTCTATATATTGTGAGTACATTGCTTAAAAATTATATTTCTTGATTTTAGACGAAACATTTAAAATTTTCCAACATATTTCAGTGAAATGTTCACTTTTCAAAATTATAGTTTATGATTAAAGTTCAGTTATGATAAAAAAGATGTCGGTTTAAATTTACGCCAAGAGGATACGGGTTAATGCAGTAGTTTCTAAATGGTGCAGTGCGCCTCGTAGGTGCTTCAGAAGAGGTAGCAGGTGAGATGGAATGATTGAAAGATAATGAAAGATTTACAAACAGTTTAAAAAATTAATGTTTCAAAAGTTTCAAATATTATTATGGATCACTTGTAATTTCATGCATGAGTCCCAGTATTAATAGTTATAAATTATTATTGACCTATTTTATCATTGCAATATTTTTGCATAATATCAAGTTATAATTTACTAGGGTCTGCAAATTGGAGGAGAGAGTTATCAATGATGATGTTTGGACTTCACAGTTATCTCCCTTTTTTCATGTTTCTTTATGTTTTAAAGATGCTTTGTGTTTTTTATTATATTCAATGATGCCTTGATACAAATTAAGACTTTTGGTACTTTGATCCCAAACTAGTATCCCTGGTGAAGCATCAATGACTTCTGAGATTCATTGATTTGAAGCCATATATAAATTCATGTAGCGAAATGGATATTTCCCATGTCAAAACCTTTTCTGGTCTTTATCTAACCAGTTGTCTATTCATAAATATATGATCTGGCCAATAAAGGTAAGTTATAAAATCTGTTCTTCAGGTGCCATATTCACTAAGCCAGTGGTTTCCAAATGGTGTGGCAGAGGAGGATAGCAAGTGAGTCAGAATAATTGAAAAAGAAAAAATTAAGGGTGAAAAAATTTAAGATTATTATGAATTAACTGTAATTGCATGCATGCATTCCAGTACTAATAGTTATTAATAATTATTGACCAATTTTATCAATGCGATATTTTTATAGTATTTCAAGTACTTATAATATAATAACTAGGTTCTGCAAATTGGAGGAGAGAGTTATCAATGATAATGTTTTGACTTAAAATCTACGGTTATTTCTCTTTAACTATGCTTTTTTTTAAAATTTTTTAATTTTATATGAAGTACTAACAATATAATAACTAGGGTTCGTAAATTTACGAGCAACAAAGGACAGGAAATTGTGGACAACCATGATCACGAACTCCCTAAGGGACACAGCATACAGAAGAAGTATATTTTTAATAAACATTATTTTCATTTATTTTCTCTGCCTTCATAAAAACTAATTTAATTTATCCTAAGTAAGTAATATTTTTACAAGGACTGTTATTTTTTTAAATCATATCACCCCGAGCAAGGCGGTAACACCACTGATGTGCCGGGGGCTACGTAAGAGTGAAAAGATTAGAAGAGAGAAAGCCGGAAACTACATCCTAAACAGGGAACAAGGGATGAGACTCTACACCTGTTCAATAGACGTGAGTGGAGTGTGAACCGGGCGATAGTTTAGTCTATCTACTCCAATTGAAAAAAAAAAGAAGAGAAAAGTGAAAAGATTGGAAAAGAGAAAACCGATTGCTAATATTTAGTTAAAATACAGTTTATTTGATTGCTATAAACTGAGTATAATTGTTTTTTTAATTGTTTTATCCCAAGGAAGGCGATAATGCCACTAGGACTCAGGGAGTCAAAGAGAATAAGATTTTGGTAACCAGAAGCAAGGAAAACACAGTAAAGGAACATGAAGACAGAAGTTGACGATTGCTGTTACGTCAACATTTTTTAAGACTGGAGTTGACAGGGAAGCAGGAAATATGAAGGGAGTTCCACCAATCAGAAGTGCGAGAAAAGAAACCGTTAGAATTGAAGTGGTGATTGCATGTAACTAGTTTAACAGTATAACGGTGAAACCTAGTTGACAATCAAGTAACAGGTATAAGTTCGAGGCACTAAGGAAAAAAGCTTACCGCAACAGTTGTCATGAAAATATTTGTAGAAAAAGAGAGAAAGCAGCCACGTCAGGTCAACGAAGAGGTGACTGAAGTCAAGATGCAAGATCAGGCTTTAGTAAGTCAGTTAAGTGCCATACGTGATTCATGCTTAGGCGATCATGTCTCGAAAGAGACATGACTGACAGGATAAAAAGATTTTCCGCAGTAGGTTGCCATTACTTTCTGCGGTAGACTGGTTGAGAAATAAGACTACAGAACTCAATCTAGTCTGCTATTTAACCCATAGATGGAGGGAGAACAGACAGATTAATACCTTTCACAATTTGCGCGTACGTGAATGCAACGAATTCAACTGGAATTCGAACTCAGTTTTCTCATTTCGAGCTGATATCTATTGCACACAAAGCACATTAAATTAATTAAAATATTACTTTTTACTAAATGCTCACCTAATACAAAACAAAAAAGGCACTCATAGTAGTGAGTTACTAAATAAGAGATCCTGGGCATGACAGTAAACTGCATCCGGCAGCAAGGCCTCTGATTGGGAGGTTGTGAGGAGCATGGAACCACCTCTTAATTGCTGTTGTTCCCAGGTCCACACTGACCCCGAGTGGGAGCACCTGTTAGGGTTCTAGCTATAAGCAAATTGGGGTTAAAACACTATGAAAGTATAAGAATACACTTTTATAGAAATATAGACATAAAAATAGACTTTTATAGAAATATATACGTTTTTGAAGGAAAAATATTACCAACAATATATTTTCTAAGAAAAGATTGTTACCATAACACATTTTTGAAGGAAAAAAAAATTATTCTAGTCAAAACATTTTTTAATACAAAACTAGAAGACATTTTCAGTTTTCTAAAATAAGAAAGAATAAAAACAAAAAATTTTCATCAAATCTGACTAAATCAACCTTCTCGCGAAACCAAACATTAAAAACAACAAACTTAAAACCCTATCTTTTGGGCATTAAATAACCCACAGAGATGTTGATATGCCGTTAATAAAACCCAAACTATGAAAGTATAAAAGTACACTTTTATAGAAATATATACGTTTTTGAAGGAAAAATATTACCAACAATACGATTTTGAAGGGAAAATATTACCAATAATACGATTTTGAAGGGAAAATATTACCAATAATACGATTTTGAAGGGAAAATATTACCAACAATACGATTTTGAAGGGAAAATATTACCAACAATACGATTTTGAAGGGAAAATATTACCAACAATACGATTTTGAAGGGAAAATATTACCAACAATACGATTTTGAAGGAAAAATATTACCAACAATACGATTTTGAAGGAAGAAAATTACCAACAATACGATTTTGAAGGAAAAATATTACCAACAATATGATTTTGAAGGAAGAAAATTACCAACAATACGATTTTGAAGGAAAAATATTACCAACAATACGATTTTGAAGGAAAAATATTACCAACAATACGTTTTTGAAGGAAGAAAATTATTCTCAGTAAAACATTTTTGAATACAAAACTAGAAGACATTTTCAGTTTTCTAAAATAAAAAAGATTAAAAACAAAAAATTTTAATCAAAATTTGACTAAATCAACCTTCTTACTATAACCAAACATTTAAAAGAAAGCCTTAAAACCCTACCTTTTTGGCGTTAAATAACCCACAGAGGTTGATCTGCCATTAAACAAAACTCAAACTATGGTAGTATAAAAATTTACTTTTATATAAATATACACATAAAAATAGACTATTATAGAAAAATATACATTTTTGAAGGAAAAAAAATATTCTCAGCAAAATATTTTTTTAATACAAAAGTAGAAAAAAATTTCAGTTTTCTAAAATAAAACAATAAAAACAAACATTTTTCATTAAAATCGACTAAATCAACCTTATCCCAATAACCAAACATTACAAAATATACCTTAAAATCCCCAACATTTTGGCATTAAACAACCCACAGAGGAAGGCCCCGAAACGGTGCACATTCTCTCCTGATGACCCCAATTAAAATATAAATTCAAAAGGATCAATGAAGTCATATGCCGTAGAGAAGCTCGGTGGAAAGGTTAGTGGTATGAGGAGCACCTTATATTCAACTCGCTTCAGGTGAGTGTCAATTACTTTCCAGTAATTTCCTTCCTCTGCCGTTAAAAAAAACTCCAACTCAAATTAAATAAGACTGTTGTGTAGACGTGGGAGTAAGAAGCCCGATGTAAACGTGGATACGTAAGGTAGAGAACGGTTGAGTGTAGACTTGAAGTGTTTAAGATTGAAGTGTTCATGGTAGCATCCCCGTAGAAGACAGTTTCATATAATAGTGTCTCTTGGAAAGAAGCTATCTGAATGGAACTTTCTTATCTATAGAAGACGAATCATGTGTAATTGACATCAAGCGTCTTAGTTGTAAATGTTTGAACTGATGGGACGAGGAATATAACTCATCAGGATATTTTTAATTGTTAGTCAATCAGTTAAGTGCCATACGTGATACACGCTTGGGCGATCATGTCATAAAAGATTTTCCCGCAGTAGATTGCCATTGCTTTCTGTAGTAGACTGGTTACCGACCAAGGCTATAGAACCCAATCTGACCTGTTATTTGACTCATAGCTAGAGGGAGAAGAGATGTATTATATTATTAAGTAGTAATTAGTGGGGGATCAGTTTTCTATTGTTATGAAGTAATAAACTGATCCCCCGCTTTTTACCCAGTATAAGTTTTGATTATGTTTCCAACTATTATATTCAGTCAGTTAAGTGCCGTACGTGATACACGCTTGGGCGATCATGTCATAAAAGAAACATGACTGACTGGGAGGAAGATTTTCCTGCAGTAGGTTGCCATTTTTTTCTGCTGTAGACTGGTTGTCGACCAAGGCTATAGAACCCAATCTGTCCTATTATTTAACCCATAACTGGAGGGAAGAGACGGGTTGATACCTTTCCCAAGGGCATTTGCGCGTAAGTGAATGCAAAGAACTCAACTGCATCACAAAGCACATTAAATGAATTAAAATATTATTTTTTACTAAATGCTCGCCTAATATCCGATTTCTCGTTCCGAGCCGATACCCACGGCTCCACAACGCACATCCATTTTCAATTAAAATGGCAATAAAATAGCGAGTGGCTTGCGACATTGTGACTGGGGGAAAAAGAGCTTATCAGGTGGGAAATCAATTATTTTAAAATACATTTATTTTCGTTGATGACTTTTCTGAGCCTAACGAAGCCTACTCTGTGGTCCTATTAATTTTAAAAGCACCTGTCTTGATAGTAGACGGATCGGCGGACCTGAAGCAGACTACAACCAGGTTTAATTTCGTTTTTCATTATTATTATTATCGATTGTTACTTAAACTTTCCGATTATCAACAAAAAAAAAATTTTTTTTTTGAAAAAGTACAATATTTAAACAGATTTGGAGGTGGGGGTCAGTTTCTCATACAACGTTAAAGTAAATCGATCCTCCATTTTCAATCCACTCGCGTTGGGGGTCGCTTTGTTTATGTTAATTTCGTTGTTTTTCTTTTTTTTTTACTTTTTTAAAACTTTTTGCAGCGCAGTTCTACCGATTGTTACTTAAACTTTCCGACCATCAAAAAAATATTTGAGAAATTACAATATTTAAACAAATTTGTGGTGGGGGTCAGTTTCTCAAACAACGTTTTAGTAAATCGATCCTTCATTTTCGACCCCCTATGAGGTTGTATGAGAAAGTGGTCCCCCCCCAAACTTGTTTAAATATTGAAATTTTTTCTTTTTTTTTTTGTCATTCGTAAAGTTTAAGGTGTAAAAGATAATATTGCACTGAAAAATGTCCAAAACATTTGATAATGAACAAATTTAAAGGGGGCGGTAGTGTGGTACCGGCGACTGGTTTCAAAATGGAGGCTCGATTTACTATAACTTTGTATGAGAAACTGATTCCCCCTCCCAGAAAAGGTTTAAATATTGAAATTTTTCAAAAATTCTTTGTCAATCGTAAAGCCAAGAGGGTAATCGATAGGACTACGCTGAAAAAAGTAAGAAAAAAAAAGAAATGGAAAACAAGGAAATTAAACGTGGTGGTCGTCTGCTTCACGTCCGACGACGGATATTTTCTGTTAAGTCACTACAAATAATGCAAAGTTACTTATCACAACTATGAATCCCCGCCACCCCAAATTGTAAATTTTGTTTATTAAAGTTTTGACACGCTTTTGAAATTATAAATTTAAAATATCAAAGTTTGTTTAGTTTGCCACTTAACAACCCGAGCCCCCAGAATGAAAAAATTGCCAAAAATAAGATAGTTATCCACATTTCGATAATATTGAAGAAACTTACAAGGAATTTTTAAAAAAATTAAACAAAAAGAAAAAAAAAATGTTTTTGACTTGTTCATCAGGCGAGCGCGAATGCAGACCCAACAATGAGAAATAGTGCACTTGAGTCGCCTACAAATATCAACCCAACAAAAAAAAGTAGGTTTTTGGGGGATTTTTTAAAATCATATCACCCCGAGCAAGGCGGTAACGCCACTGATGTGCAGAGGGCTATGTAAGAGAGAAAAGATTGGAAAAAAGAAAGCCGGAAACCACATCCTAAACAGGGAACAAGGAATGAGCCTCTTCACCTGTTCAATAGACGTGGGTGGAGTGTGAACCGGGCAATAGTTTAGTCTATCTACTCCAATTGAAAAAAAGAAAAAAGAAAAGAGTGAAAAGATTGGAAGAGAGAAAGCCGGAAACCACATCCTAAACAGAAAACAAGGGATGAGCCTCTTCACCTGTTCAGTAGACGTGGGTGGAGTGTGAACCGGGCAATAGTTTAGTCTATCTACTCCAATTGAAAAAAATAAATAAATAAATAAATAAAAGAAAAGAGTGAAAAGATTGGAAAAGAGAAAGCCGGAAACCACATCCTAAACAGGGAACAAGGGATGAGCCTCTTCACCTGTTCAATAGACGTGGGTGGAGTGTGAACCGGGCGATAGTTTAGTCTATCTACTCCAATTGAAAAAATAAATAAATAAATAAATAAAAGAGTGAACCAATACAAAATATTGACGTGAAAGTTTTTGTACTTATTGGGTCTGCGTACTTAGTACCCTGAGATAAAACAATAGTTTTAATGCATTGTTTCAGAAACTACATTTTTTGGTCTGTACTCTATGTGCGTTGTGGTGCATTGAATATCGGCTCGGAAGGAGAAATCGGGGAGCCGAGTTCGAATTCCAGTTGAATTCATTGCCTTCACTTACGCACAAATACCCTTGGGAAAGGTATTAATCCGTCTATTCCTTCCAGTTATGGGTTAAATACCAGGACAGATTGGGTTCTATAGCCTTGGTCGACAACCAGTCTACCGCAGAAAGCAATGGCAACTTACTGCGGGATAATCTTCTGCACAGTCAGTAATGTCTCTTTCGAGACATGATCGCCCAAAGCGTGTATCACGTATGGCACTTAACTGACTGAATGAATATAATAGAAACATAATTAAAACTTCTACTGGGCATAAAATGGGGGTTCGGTTTTCTATTGTTATGAAGTAATAAACTGATCCCCCAGTAATTAACACTTAATAATATAATACATCTCTTCATCTAGCTGTGTCAAATAGGACAGATTGGGTTCTATAGCTTTGGTCGGCAACCAGTCTACCGCAGAAAGCAATGGCAACCTACTGCGGGATAATCTTCTGCACAGTCAGTGATGTCTCTTTCGAGACATGATCGCCCAAGCGTGTATCACGTATGGCACTTAACTGACTGACTCTAATGCACAATATTATTATTATATTAGTGTGTATCAAAAGAATTTAATTCTTTTTTTTTTATAGATATCTTTAGTTCAAAGCTTATTTTATGTACACATTTAACAACTATCTACAACTCTACCATATCCTTATTATTATATACACTGTTTACATGCGGACGACTGTCTCTATATTTGTAGTTGTTATCATGTTTCGGCTGTTGTGTCTTCCTGCCTTCACAACAAAGGACTGTTAAAACAAGAGCTTCATCAATAAACTGAGTGACAGCACTAGTTATTCACATTTCGATCATATTCAAGAGACTTCTTCTTCTTCTTCTATGTGCCCTGTCCCTTCAGGACGTAGGCGATCATGGTTCTCCACGTCTCCCTATCTCTTGTGGCTCTTAGTAAGTTTTCTCCTGTTGCTCCTGGCAACCCCCGTTCCGTCATCCACCTGATCAGACCCTGCAAATATGTTATCCGCTGCCTTCCTCTGTCTCTCCTTTCTTCTATCTGTCTAGTCAGTATCAGGTTCTCCAGGCTCTCCTTCCTCATTGCATGTCCCAGGAACTTCAGTTGTCTCTTCCTGATGCTCAGCATCAATTTCCTTTTTGTTGACATTCTTTCTAACACTTCGTCGTTGCTTGTATGCTCAGTCCACGATATCCGTAGCATCCTTCTGTAGAACCACATTTCGGCCGCTTCCAGTTTTGTCCTCATTTTCGATGATATTGTCCAGCATTCACAGCCGTATTGCAAGGAATTTAAAAAAAATTTTAGCAAAACATAAAAATCTGTTTCGGACTTGTTCACCGGGGTGAGCGCCAATGCAGACCCAACAACCAGAAATAGTACACTCGAGTCGCCTACAAATATCAACCCAACAGGAATACAATTAAAAGGTGTGGATCTAGGAGAATTCGGTGTGAATTTTAGTAAATATAAATTCTTTTATTTTGGACCGAATTAACACAAAAAGATCATAGTAGGTTGACTGACTAAGTACAGAACGTAATTTGATCTGCTATTGTGGGGTTAAACTAAACTTAGATACCATCATCTTAACCAAATATCAGGAGTAGACTGATACGGGTTGTATACAAAAAATTCAAACTAAATATTCGCAACATGAGGTCTGGTAAAAATAAACCCATACGAGGCAACAAAATACATCCTTTGTAATATAATACTTAAAGCAAACCTTACCAGGCTCCGACTAGGTACGTTACTCATTAAATTTTGCTAATAACCTTTCGCTTTTTCTAATTACATTTTGATGCATACAGATTTCAGAAATCGTCTAGAATAGGGTAAAATTTGGGGGGGGGGTGTTAAAAATAGGAAATAAAAAGGCAAATAAAACAAAGCAAAAAAAGAAAGAAAGAAAAAAAGCAGCTGCCTATCAAAGAGAGAAATTGAAACTGCTCTCAGTCACTTAATACATCGGGAACTCCAACTATAAGGTCAAGGTTTGGGAGAGTATTATATCACTATTACTTATCAGTTTACAACTATGTTGGTAAATAAGTTTTGATGCTTTTTCTTTTAAATTATTTTACCTTCTTTAATGTCTATTTCGAGAAATGTTACTTCTATATTATCAGGTCGGCTACTTTTAGGCCGGATGAAAAAAAAAAAAGAAAAACCGAAAATGGACGAAGAAAAACCGAAAATGGACGAAGGGAAAATAAAGATCGAAGGATAAAGTTGAAAGGAAAGTTTGTAAAAATGGTGAAATCTGGTTAACGAAAGGCAAGGAGCGTGCAATGGAAAAAAAAAGTTGTAAAATATTAAAGGAAAGATACCTGGCGGGAACAAGAAAAAAAATAAATGATAGAAAAACAGGGACATGTCGGGTGACAAGTAGATGTTGAATAAACGTGTATATATATATAGAGAGAGATGGGGCAGATAACATATGTGTGTGTGTGTGTGTGGAGATCACATATAAATATATATATGTGTGTGGGGGGGGGAGATGGCATATAATTATATATATATGGGGATGACTAATATATATATATATATATATATATATATATATATATATATAGGGATTACTAATATATATGTGAGTATGACATATATATATATAGGGATAAATATGTGTGTGTGTGTGTGTATGTGTGTGTGTGTGTGTGTGTCTGGGTCTGTGTGGTGGGATTACTAATATATATATATGTGTGTGTGTGGGGATTACTAATATATATATATGTGGGATTACTAATATATATATATATATATATATATATATATATATATATGTGGGTATGACTATATATATATGTGGGTATGACTATATATATATATATGGGGATTACTAATATATATATATATATATATCTATATAAATATGTGTGTGTGTGTGTGTGTGTGTCTGTGTGGGGGGATTACTAATATATATATATATGTGTGGGGGGGGATTACTAATATATATATATATATGTGTGTGTGTGTGGAGATTACTAATATATATATGTGGGTATGACTATATATATATATATATATATGGGGATATGTGGGGGATTACTAATATATATATATATGTGGGGGGGGATTACTAATATATATATATATGTGGGGATTATTTATATATATATATATATGTGGGGATTATTTATATATATATATGTGTGTGTGTGTGTGGTGATTACTAATATATATATATATATATATATGTGTGTGTGTGTGTGTGTGTGTGGGGATTACTAATATATACTTATATATCAATATATATGTATATGGGGATGACTAATAGTAAGAGATAGATTCGATTGAAACAAAATTGAGAAGTGAGCACAAAGGAAAAGATATATTAAAGAAAACTGAGAGAAAAGGGTCGAACGAAAATGAAGGAAAAGAATTTTAAAAAAAAAGCGGATAGAAATTTAAAAAGGAAAAGAAAAGAAACCTTACAAAAGGGAGAAAAAAAAACGAAATTAAAAGCAAGAGAGCAGAATAAACATGAAAGGAGAAGAATAAAAAAAAAATAGAAAAGATACAAAAAAGAAAAGGAGAGTGAAAAAGAGAAAAAAAAGTAACCAGTTTAAAAATTAGAAGTTGACGTGATTGAAAATAAAACAGGAGTGATGACAATAGAAAAGAGTGATGAAAATTTTAAAAAAGGGCGTTAGTTTAAAGAGAAAAAAGCAAAAGAAATTGAAAAAAAAAAGGAAACGAGAGTTAAACGAGAATAAATGTGACGAGACTGAAAAGAGAAAAGAAAAAGACGCGAGCGGTATGAGGAAATGGTAGACGACATTGCAAAGAGAAAAAAGAGACGAGGATGAAAAAACAAAAAAGGATGACGACAGTGAGAAGAGAAAAAAAGAGATGAGAATAAGAGAAAAAAAAGAGATGAGAATGAAAAGAGAAAAAGCGAAGACGACAATAAAAAGAGAAAAAAGTAGACGAGAATGAAAAGCGAAAAAGGGATGACGACAGTGAAAAGAGAAAAAAAAAGATGAGGGTCAAAAGAGAAACAAAGTATAAAGAGTGAAAACAGAAAAGGGATTCGAGAGTGAAAGAAGAAAAAAACGAGAGTGAAAAGAGAGAGAGAGAAAAAAAAAGGAATGACGACAGTAAAAAGAGAAAAAAGGAGTCAGTCAGTTGTGCCATACGTGATACACGCTTGGGCGATCATGTCTCGAAAGAGACATCACTGACTGTGCAGAAGATTATCCCGCAGTAGGTTGCCATTGCGGTAGACTGGTTGCCGACCAAGGCTATAGAACCCAATCTGTCCTATTTGACACAGCTAGATGAAGAGATGTATTATATTATTAAGTGTTAATTACTGGGGGATCAGTTTATTACTTCATAACAATAGAAAACCGAACCCCCATTTTATGCCCAGTAGAAGTTTTAATTATGTTTCTATTATATTCATTCAGTCAGTTAAGTGCCATACGTGATACACGCTTTGGGCGATCATGTCTCGAAAGAGACATCACTGACTGTGCAGAAGATTATCCCGCAGTAGGTTGCCATTGCTTTCTGCGGTAGACTGGTTGCCAGCCAAGGCTATAGAACCCAATCTGTCCTGTTATTTAACCCATAACTGGAAGGAAGAGACGGATTAATACCTTTCCCAAAGGTATTTGCGCGTAAGTGAATGCAAAGGAATTCAACCGGAATTAGAACTCGGCTTCGAAAAAAGGAGACGAGAGTGAAATGAGTAAAAAAGAAACAAGAATGAAAAAAGAAAAATGGGAGACGAGAATGAAAAGAGAAACAAGGAGACGAGTGTGAAAGGAAAAAAAAGATGATTCGTTGAAGAGAGTGAAACGCGAAAAAACTTGACGTGAGTCAGAAGAGAAAAAAAGTATAAAGTCAGAAAACAGAAAAGGGATTGAAACCAGAAAAAAAAAAACGAATCAAAAGAGGAAACAAGAGATGAGAATGAAAAGAGAAAAAGGGATGACGACTGTTAAAAGAGAAAAAAAGAAACGAGAGTGAAAAGAAAAAAAAAGAGGACGAAAGTGAAAAAAGCAAAAAGCAAACCATCTTGAAAATTTAAAAAAAAATTGGCGAGAGTTAAAAAAAAAAAAAAAAAGAGAAAGGGGTGATAATAATGAAAAGAGAAAAAAGAGGCGAGAGTCTAGGGAGGGAAAAAAAAGGAATCGAGAGTGAAAAGAGAAAAAAAGGACTAGAGAGAGTAAAAAGGAACAAAAGGAAACGAGAGTGAAAAGAGAAAAAAAGGACTAGAGAGAGTAAAAAGGAACAAAAGGAAACGAGAGTGAAAAGAGAAAAAAACTAAAGAGAGTAAAAAGGAACAAAAGGAATCGAGAGAAAAAAGAAAAAAAGGACTAGAGAGAGAGTAAAAAGGAACAAAAGGAATCGCGAGTAGAAAAGAAAAAAGAAAAAAAGGACTAGAGAGAGAGTAAAAAGGAACAAAAGGAATCGAGAGAGGAAAAAAGAGACGAGAATGAAAAGAAAAAATGACGAGATTCAAAGTAGAAAAATAAGTGACGACATAAAAGAGAAAAAGGAGGTGAGAGTATAAAGAGAAAGAAAAGAACAAGACAAGAGTGAATAAAGAAACAAAGGAGACGAGAGTGAAATGACATAAAGTTGAGAGATTGAGAATAAAAAAAGAAAAAAAGGACGAAAATGGAAAGAGAATGAATAAGATAGAATGCAAGAAAATTAAATGTTTTTTTTTTTTTAAATCGTATCACCCCGAGCAAGGTGGTAACGCCACTGATGTGCAGGGGGCTACGTAATAGTGAAAAGATTGGAAAAGATAAAGCCGGAAACCACATCCTAAACAGGAACAAGGGATGAGCCTTTTCACCTGTTCAATAGACATGGGTGGAGTGTGAACCGGGCGATAGATAAATCTATCTACTCCAATTGAAAAAAACAAAAAACAAAGTGAGAAGATTGGAAAAGAGAAAGCCGGAAACCACATCCTAAACAGGAACAAGGGATGAGCCTCTTAACCTGTTCAATAGACATGGGTGGAGTGTGAACCGGGCGATAGGTAAATCTATCTACTCCAATTGAAAAAAAAAACAAAAAAAAACAAAGTGAGAAGATTGGAAAAGAGAAAGCCGGAAACGACATCCTAAACAGGGAACAAGGGATGGGCCTCTTAACCTGTTCAATAGACATGGGTGGAGTGTGAACCGGGCGATAGATAGATCTATCTACTTAGTAACAGAAAGAGCAAACATAAGAAAATGAAAGGATTGATGTGAAGTAATGGAAAATGAAAGACAATACAACAGGAAAGAAAATTATTTATAAAAAATGAATGGAAATTAAATAAGATAGAAAACCTAACTCCAAAAATCTACTGAGGACAGAAAAACAAACGAAAGATCTGATCTGTAAATAAGAAGGTTGGGTCACTATGTCGATCCAGGATGTTTTTTTCGCCTGAATCCATCCTGCATATATACAAGTCAACCATCCGTCCGTGCATGGAGTACTGCTGTCATTTATGGTCAGGCGCCCCTGCCGTTCTCCTCAGTGTTCTCGACAGGCTCCAAAGGAGAGTCTGTAATGTGATAGGTACTGAGCTGGCGGCTCGACTGCAGCCACTTTCCCACCGTCGAAATGTGGCCTCCCTTTGTCTGTTCTATAAATACTTTCATGGCTTCTGCTCGAACGAACTTAAGTCACTGGTGCCTCCTCAACGGGTGTTTACTCGTGCAACCAGAAGGCAACTGGGTCCCACCCATTCACAGTCAGACGACAATTCTACTCCTGCTGCTTCTTCTCTCGCACTTCCCGCCTGTGGAACTCGCTCCCATATTCTTGCTTTCCTGACGGCTACAACCTCCAGAAATTTAAATGCAATGTCAATACTCATCTATTAACCACTGGATTCTAGCTCTCTCCCCACCCCCGTATATCCTTCCCTTTCTCTCCACATATGTATCTGTCATCGCACCTGCATTCTCAGCTTTCTATTGCTCCTTTCTAACTAGTTTGTACTCCTCACTCTTTTCTATTTTTTTTACAGTTATGTAGCCCCCTGCACATCAGTGGCATTTCTGCCTTGCTCGGGGTGAAATGATTAAAAAAAAAGTAATGTGTAGAGCGGTGCTATAAACAGAAATACAAAAATAAAACGAAAGATCGATAGACAAACATTGATGGTGAAACATAAAAAGTACAGAAAAGATCGCGACAGAAAAGTCATCAACAAAGCGAGGATATAGATAAGAGTCAAGTATCTCACTTAATTTGCCATGACAGTTCTTTGAAGTTGATCATTCCTTGACGCAGAAGGGTATTTGACATAAACATCTAAGCGGTATAAAAATATATCTGAACGCGTAGTCGGGGTTAGGATACTTGCTAATCATGAGAGGAAATGAAGTCTCAGAGAAGAAAAGGGGTGGGGGTTTAAAAAGAAATGGCGGGGGAGGAGATAGGACGCAAGGCCTGAATCACAGATCAGACTGTCAAGGGCGACTGAAAACTTATGGTGAATTTTCTCAAGGAGTGGAACGGTCGACGTTGAGTGAAAAACAGTAATTCGGTTCGCTAATCAAGCAGGTACATAAATCTAACTAGGTACTTCCACTAATTAGCAGAAAAAGGCGTAGCATGATGAAAAAAAATGTTCCAAATTTAGTAAAAAAGTTTCATCGTGAAAATATTTGTTTTTATCAAGACCAAAGTAATTTTCGATTATTTAATTATAATATTTTAATACTTTTTAGAACGATCGAAATTTTGGTTAAAAATCTGTTTTCCTTAGCGGTGAAAAATACAGTGATTTGAAAATCTTGCATAAATCAAATTGTTGGATTTTATTGAAACTTTCAGAACTTATTCACAACTGAATGGAATTATTTTCTTAATGTTTCTTTTAGAAACCTCGGTATTTTTTCTTTTCAATTTTTTTATATCAGTTACCCCCACCACACTTACTTAATTTTATGAAATTTCGAGTAATTAAATTTACTAAGGCTTAGTATTGATTAAAAGCAGAATTCGTTGGAGTTCTTTTTGTAACACAAACCTCCTCCAGTTACCGAATATATATATATATATATATATATATATATATATATATATATATATATATATGGATATGTCTGTGTGCGTGTTTGTGTCTCCTCCGAAACCCTTGGTTCGATTTTAACCAAATTTGGGTCACTTGTCGATCATGACATGGAACTTTGATGTACGTAAAGATTTTTCGAATCGATTTGCAGGGTACGGCAGAAATCTCCGAAACGCTTAGAATTTACAAACTCTTCTCCTCTGAGACGCCTTATGCGAATTCAACCGAAATCGAGTAACTTGTAGATCAAGGTTCGAACCCTTGATGTACACAAAAAAGTTTCGAATCAATGTACAAGGTTCTTCAAAAATCAACGGCAAACATAATTTCGGGTGGTCTTTTGTGCACTTTTATGCAGTTCTCCAAAACGCTTCCCTCAAACTCAACCAAGATCGAGTCACTGGTAGATCAAGTTCAGACACCTTGATATGCGAGCAAAATTTTCAATTGACACACAATGTGCGACAAATATTAATGGAAAATGTTGCTTTTTTTGATTGTTTATTTCTCCGAAATATAACAAAAACCAATACTTACTTCACATTTTAAAACTTACTGGTCACGGCAACCTCATACTGGAGCATTTTGAATAAGCACTTGAGCTCACCGTTTCAACATACCCACTAAAAAACCTTGAGAAACACCGGGCTATACAGCTAGTTTGTTATGAATCGTAAAATACAAATACAATAAAACTGAGACATTATTTAATTAAAAAAAGGTTTTAACTGCTTTTTATGAATAAGATATATTAAGAACACAATTGTCTTAAGAATTTTTTTTCGATGAATAATGAAGTTTTACAATAATTTTCATTTTTTAAAATTTTGATTAAAGTAATTTACGTTTTAAATCTTCTAAAATTCTTTATTAATTTGTCAGGTTTAGGTGATATTAAGTAAAACCTATATTTAGTAATCCTAAATTGAAAAGCTTATTGCAATTTAGTGCCCACCTCCCAGTAATTTAAAAAAAAATCGAAACTTTTTATATGTGTATATACATGCTGATTTTTGAAGATGCAATTGTTCATACACTACATTATCAGAAAATAAGCGAGATAATTATATTAAATTTAAAGCCAAAATACTTTTCTTTGGTTGGTTTAAAACAACGGAGAGAGAAATATATACTGGCAATGTTATTAATGTTTTATGGCGCCACGCAATGTGAGTTTAAAAAACATAATAATCTTAGTAACATCAAGTACTTTTTAAAAACCGGGAGCATAAAATCTAATTATTTTGGAAAAATATACCTTTCTCTCCATTCATATTTTTGTATAAATTTCTCTTCTTTTGGAGTTGAAATGTCGATTTCGCTAAGCTGAAAACACATAGACAAAACAAGTGTCAGAGTGATTTGATAAGGTCACCCGAGGGCCAAGGCCGCTGGTGGACACAGGAGTCCGTGATAACCCGAAACGAATCGAGGTTCGATGTGAGTTGGCAAAATTTCATTCGTCGAGCTAAACCTTCCGCAAATCCAGTGAGTGGAGACCGATTTCATTGGCTGAAGGCTGTGATCCAGAGAGGATCGAAATTGGTTATAAAAATAGGTGCTCGACAAGAAAAGCTCAGAGTGAGAGTGAGTCAGTCGCAGATTTCGGGCAGAGAGCCACCGCCGTCAACACCACTACATTCTCCGCCAGCGGCCGCCTCCGATTAGTCAGATTCCGTCAAGAACCCGAAAGAACTTTGTTGTTTTAGAAGTTACATAGAAAATTGACGACACTGACTATAGAGAATACGTGAAAAGACTTTAGTGAAAATTTGAAGAGATCTGTTTATTTCAACGCTAACAAAACTTTTTGTTTAACGATTGGAAGCTATGATGCTTTTGGCGAACTTTCTCCCTCCGTTGTCCAGCATTTTAAACAATTGTATATCATTTTCGACAATTATATTACTGGGAAAAGAAAGACATTCTTTTTTTTTCTTTATATAAAGACATTCTACGTAACTCTCCAGGCGTGTTCGACTTCGTTCATTCATCGTATTAATTTGTTTTTTTTTTTGGTGCCGTAATTTTTTTTTCAAACCACAAGTGTACACCAGTGTCCGGACTGGCTAAAACGGACGACTATTAAGATTGCAAGACGAGACCTCTGGGATCTAATCACAACGTGGAACAGTGGCCCGTTGTTGCAACAGACGTCTTGTAATCCAGCTTTTGTGGCAACATCATCGGACGGGATCGTCACGACCAGCAACAGCGACCAAACCAACCGTACAACCGGGTGGCAGTGTCACAACTGGGAACGGAACGACCGTCAGCGTGAACGAGCATCACATTGGCCAGCCGGCCTGCAGGGTGTCACACAAATATCTAAAATTCAATATAGCATTAGAATATTTTGCTAAAATTTTAAGCTTACTGAGTAATTAAAATTTATATTAAAAAATGCTCACGTTATATTCCTTAATTATTTTACAAGTATACTTACCGTAGAAAAACAGATAAACTTTCATCTGTCATTCAAGCTGTCAACATATCAACACCTTAAATAAACAGATATCACCGTATTAAAAATGCACTTGTGAAATATTTTAAACTTAAATATTTGTTTCCATTCAGATTAATTAAACTTGAAATCAACTAATATTTCTCAAATAAAGTTTCAGAAAAGTACAATTTATTTTTGAAAGAATTTTTTCATAAAGAGAATTACATTCTGATAAAAAGTGGCTAAAAATGGCACTAAATGCACAAATTTGAGTTATTTCAAAACGAAAATTTCTCGTAAATCTAAATTAGTTCTGAAATGCAGCAAAGTATTTTGCTAATTGGAAATATTCATCAGAATCGATGCAGTTTTAGTGTTAGGAATTTATTTAATTGTTAAAAAAACTAAATTTTTCATCTCTTTAAATATACAAAAATATATTAAATAAAATTATAAACAAATATTATGATTGTTATCTATAGTATCTATATATTTTATATTATATTATATTCTTCCCAAGGGGTACGACAATACAGACGAACAGGTAGAAAAGTGACTGAGAGCACCTAGCAAAGTAGGCGAGAAAAAAGTTTCAGAACACTTGGACAGGTAGCCGGGAGGAAAAAGTTTGAGAACACCTGGAAAAGTAACCGGGAGGAAAAAAATTGAGTACACCTGGAAAGGTAGCCCGGAGGAAAAAGTTTGTGAACTCCTGGAAAGGTAGTCGAGAGGAAAAAGTTTGTGAACACCTGGAAAGGTAGTCGGGAGGAAAAAGTTTGTGAACACCTGGAAAGGTAACCAGGAGGAAAATGTTTGAGAACACCTGAAAAGGTAGCCGGGAGGAAAATGTTTGAGAACAACTAGAAATGTAGTCGGGAGGAAAATGTTTGAGAACACCTGGAAATGTAGTCGGGTGGAAAAAGTTTGTGAACACCTGGAAAGGTAGTCGGGAGGAAAAAGTTTGTGAACACCTGGAAAGGTAACCGGGAGGAAAATGCTTGAGAACACCTGAAAAGGTAGCCGGGAGGAAAATGTTTGAGAACAACTAGAAATGTAGTCGGGAGGAAAATGTTTGAGAACACCTGGAAATGTAGTCGGGTGGAAAAAGTTTGGGAACACCTGGAAATGTAGTCGGGAGGAAAAAGTTTGAGAACACCTGGAAATGTAGTCGGGTGGAAAAAGTTTGGGAACACCTGGAAAGGTAGTCGAGAGGAAAAAGTTTGAGAACACCTGGAAAGGTAGTCGAGAGGAAAAAGTTTGTGAACACCTGGAAAGGTAGTCGAGAGGAAAAAGTTTGAGAACACCTGGAAAGGTAGTCGAGAGGAAAAAGTTTGTGAACACCTGGAAAGGTAGTCGAGAGGAAAAAGTTTGAGAACACCTGGAAAGGTAGTCGAGAGGAAAAAGTTTGTGAACACCTGGAAAGGTAGTCGAGAGGAAAAAGTTTGAGAATACCTGGAAAGGTAGTCGGGAGGATTGACTGCATAAATACTTCAGGGTTCTTAAAGTACTTGAGGAAATATGATTGTGCTCCTGCAACTATATAATGATTAATGTATTTTTTATCTTTTCAACTTATCAATGGCGAACTATCAACTAAGGCGTAAGATGAAGCGAGATGATTTTTGCGATACACGCATGGCACAGCGATGTTGAGATCGTAAGTTTTAGGTGGGAAGTCGCCAGGGCGTTTGGGCAGAGTCCAGAAAGAGTTGGAAGCTTCCAGCAGAGATGTAAAACTTGTAGCGTAATAGAAAAAAAACATTCATATCATTCGAACAGTATCAGGACACCACAAATTCGTACAGCGGACGCACAGCATTATCGAATCCTGGGACGTCCAGGAAGGTCATTGCTTAAGATTTCTAGACGTCCGAGAGTGCAATCCACAATGTGGTCCAAAAAGACTTTCGGCACAAATCATAAGTGATAAAAAAGGGCAGTTCACGACCACACACACAAAAAAAACGGTTGCTCCGTGTTAAACGATTTACTGCTCTCACCGGCGTGATGTGGCTTCCCTGTGCCTTTTCTATAAATACTTTCACGGCTTCTGCCACGATGCACTTAGTTCTCTGGTGCCCACTAAGTACGAATAAGTACTAGATCAGCAACTAGGTCCCATCCTTTTACAGTGAAATCGATAAAATGTAACCTCAATTTCTCCTCCAACAGCTTATTTTCTCGCACTTCCCGTCTGTGGAATTCCGTTCCACATACTTGCTTCCCCCGATAGCCACAATCTCCAGGAGTTTAAATGTAAGGTCAATAGACACCTCCTAACACACTAACTCGCATCCATTCTCTCAAACACTCTTCCCATCTACCCAATCCTTATCCTCGGTATCCTTACCCGTCTATCACCCTCCTTCTGACATTTTCTATATCTATCCACTCTTTCTCATCACTTTCCCCTATGTAACCCCCTGCGCAATAGTGGCAGTGGAATGCCTTGCTTGAGGTGAAGTGATTTAAAAAAAAAGTTGAAAATTCCAAAAGAAACTGGCATACTCTGGATATTTTTCATGTTGAGGGATTTTTTCTAGGTGGGGGGGTGGGGAAGAGAATTTCGATCAGGATCAAAAAGTGAATGGGACGCTGCATAATCTTTGATGTTCCCATGCAATGCCCATTACGTTTCCCGCTCCAGTGATGCTTTTAAGAGTGGTGAGTATTGATGTGCGTTGTGGTGCAGTGGATATTGACTCGGAACGAGAGATCGGAGTACTGAGTTTGAATTCTAGTTGAATTCTTTGCATTTACTTACGCGCAGTATTTTATTGGGAAAAGTATTAATCCGTCTATTCCCCCCCAGTTATGGGTTAAATAATAGGACAGATTAAGTTCTATAGCCTTGGCTAGCAACCAGTCTACCGCAGAAAGCAATGACAACCTACTGCGGGATAATCTTCTACTCAGCAACCCTTTCGAGACATGATCGCCCAAAACGTGTATCTCGTATGGCACTTAACTGACTGACTGAATATAGTAGTTGGCATCATGATTAAGGCTTCTACTGGTCATAAAGTGAGGGATCGGTTTTCTATTGTTATGAAGTAATAAATTGATCCCCCGAAATTACTTATTAATAATATAATACACGCTTCGGGCGATCATGTCTCGAAAAAAACATGACTGACTGGGCAGAAGATTATCCCGCAGTAAGTTGCCATTGCTTTTTTGCTATAGAATGGTTACTAGCTAAGGCTATTGAACCCAATCTGTCCTGTTATTTGACTCATAGCTAGAGGGAGAAGAGTTGTATTATATTATTAAGTATTAATTGCGGGGGATCGATTTATTACTTCATAACAGTAGAAAACCGATCCCTCACTTTATGACCAGTAGAAGCCTTAATCATGATTCCAACTACTATATTCATTCAGTCAGTCAGTTAAGTGCCATACGTGATACACGCTTCGGGCGATCATGTCTCGAAAAAAACATGACTGACTGGGCAGAAGATTATCCTGCAGTAGGTTGCCATTGCTTTTTGCTGTAGACTGGTTAATAGCTAAGGCTATAGAACCCAATATGTTCTATTATTTGACCCATAACTGGAGGGAAGAGACGGATTAATACCTTTCCCAAGGGTATTTGCGCGTATATGATTGCAACGAATTCAACTGGAATTCGAACTCGGCTCTCCGATTTCTCGTTCCGAGTCGATATCCACTGGACCACAACGCACATCCCCACTTATCTCACCAGGTCTTAAATCCTCTTGATTATGACATGTGAGGCGTTGATTAATCAACATTCCTACAATACAACTGGTTCCCTGAAAGCCGCCTAATTCGATGCGTGCATGTTAAATTCCTTTCCCGCATTCAAAACATTGCAACTGGAAGCGGTAAAAATCAAATAAATATTCAATACAAGTATTACTGCATCTCTGTAAATTTAGTTTGGAAGATGTGGTTATTTTTCTTGCGGTCTTCAAAGTGTTCTCAAATACCTTACGCACACTGTATTTTCCCCTCAGCTCGACACGAAAGGAGAAAAAAAAATAATCAATTCAACACTGTTACAGATTTCGTTCTCAGAGAAGCAAGCCATAAGATAGGGATTAGATAAACTTCGATGGGAGGAAAGGTCGTTTGACGTAAGGATCAGAAAGAGAAGGAAATAGGTCGTAGTTCAGGCGGACGTCCTCCTGTAAAATGTCTGCTCTGATATCAATTATGTCTCATCCATCAGATCTGACATTTCGGGCTTTGGGTTTTCTGTTTGCATTGGGGGCAAAGATACCGATACTGTCCTTCCTGTCAATCCTTCTTCCTTTAAATGTCTCCCACGCAGACCCCAGACGTTTATGGTCTGTCAATGCCCAGAGCGTGTGTTAGAAGATTTCTCTCAAGCGTTCCGACATGTCCAGAAGAGAAGAGGTGTTTTGGATGAGAGAATATTTCTGCTGTTTTTGCTGGTTTGAATTTGGTGTAAATATTTAACATTTTATTAAAAGCATTTGCTCGAATATTTGAAATCTATTGAATAGGTGTAGAGGCTCATCCCTTGTTCCCTGTTTAGGATGTGGTTTCCGGATTTCTCTTTTCCAATCTTTTCACTTTTTTTTTTTTTTTTTTTCAATTGGAGTAGATAGATCTATCACCCGGTTCACACTCCACCCACGTCTATTGAACAGGTTAAGAGGCTCATCCCTTGTTCCCTGTTTAGGATGTGGTTTCCGGCTTTCTCTTTTCCAATCTCTTCACTCTTACGTAGCTTCCTGCACACCAGTGGCCTTACCGCCTTGCCCGGAGTGATATGATTAAAAAAAAACAAAAAAAAATACTTCAAAATAAGATAATATATGCTGATGAATTGGGTTAAAGTTTAATAGATATATTCATGTGGCCCGAGCCCATAATATTAATTTCTCGTTTCCAAACTGAAAGCGGCAGATGCGTGTGTTCACTGGAGGAAAACAATTGTATGTGGTCGACATCATACTCTCTATTATAATAAAGGCATATATGCTCACAGCTACACACACACATACACCCACTGACACACATGCAGAAGTTTCCACACACACACACACACATATATATATATATATATATATATATATATATATATATATATACACACACACATGCACACACGTACAAGCATACTCATACACACATATATGCACACACATACCCACCTACAAATGTATAACATATACATACATATGAACACATCTGCACATAAATGCACATATATACACTACCGGCCATAATTATTGGGCCACCCCGGTTTTTCAAGAGAAGTGATGTATTTCATACTATCTTTAGTATTTATTGCCAAGTGGATAATTCTAAATAAAAATAGAATGGTTCTTTTGTTATTATTACTTTGCAGAATTTTACAAGGCAAATGGCGACAATTTACCCATCGCACCCTGTAGATTGAAACTATGTATTTCGTACTATTTTTAGCATTTATTGCCAAGTGGATAATTCAAAATGAAAATAGAATGGTTCTTTTGTTGTGATTACTTTGCAGAATTTTACAAGGCAAATGGCGACAATTTACCCATCGCACCCTGTAGATTGAAACTATGTATTTCGTACTATTTTTAGCATTTATTGCCAAGTGGATAATTCTAAATGAAAATAGAATGGTTCTTTTGTTGTTATTACTTTTCAAAATTTTACAAGGCAAGGAAGCAAAAATGAACTCATCCGAATCACCCTAAATTTTCTTCATTCTTTCATTGATGAAACTACGATATAGGTAATTATTAAATGTGTATCAAATATTCATTTGATGCACATGTTATTGTGCAGTATTGGCAAAAGAAGCATTCTATTTTCATTTACAATTATTCACTTGGCAATGAATACCGAAAAGTAGTGTGGGGTGCATCATTTTTTTTTAAACACTGGAGGGCCTAATAATTATGGCCGGCGGTGTATATGTGCATATACATACAGGTGTAGAGGCTCATCCCTTGTTCCCTGTTTAGGATGTGGTTTCCGGTTTTCTCTTTTCCAATCTTACTCTTACTTACCCCCCTGCACATCAGTGTCGTTACCGCCTTGCTCAGGGTGATATGATTAAAAAAAAAAAAAAAATATATATATATATATATATATATATATATATATGTCTGTGTCTGTCATGACGACAGATATTCCCCCACTTCCTCAAAAATACACGAATATACGCAACCCTACATATAGCCAATTTTTCTTAAAAAATTAATCAGTTTGTCTGACGATCGCAAGAGCGTGAAACACAGGACTACAAACTCACACCTCCCTATATGAATATATCAGCTCTATCACTGATATTGAGCGCTTTCAAATAAGTACCACGCATATATATATAAGTACCACGCGCATATATATATATATATATATATATATATATATATATATATGTACACACACACACACACACACTCTACTCATTTTCGATAACTTTTAAATGAAATTTTTCAAAATAAAAAAAATTCTACAAACTTTTATTTTAGTTTTAATTGAAAGATAAATGATTAAATTTGCCATTTCCATTAAGCAAAATACTCTGGTGTATTTCAAACAGATTGAAATGAAAAAAAAATTCATTTTTTGTCAATTTTTCGGCCATTTTTGAGCGACCGATATATTTGTTAACAGAAGTTAGTTCTCGGTTTTAAAACCTTGAAAAATAAAATTTACATCTGTGACATACTATTTTGAGAAAATTAACAAGTTTAATGTTGAAATCATCTGATTTACACAAGTATTACTTATTTATCGCATGAAATTTAAAATAAAACTATTTCTTAAACACAGAGTTGAACTTTCTAAGCTTTCCACCATATTTCGAATGTGTTGACAGGTTGACATTCGAGATAAGGTAAGTGTATGGCGTTCACATATGATACAATTGTACAATTTTTTTCTGTAAAGGGAAGAAACTCTGAAACACATGACCTTTTAATGTATACATAGAAATTACCATACAAAAAAATAATTCAAACACACAAAAACTTTTTTAAAAAACGAAGGCACGACGATTTGTATTAACTTCAATTTTCGATTAGTAAATATAATCTTCACTAAATAAGTTTATGAACTAAGCACTATTTTTGTGAAGTATTTTAAAAAATATTTTAGAAACTTTATGAATTATTATAATTAAAAAAAAATTAAAACAATTCTTTTAAAATTTCATTATTGATCGAAAAAATGCTTCAGACTATAATGCCCTTAATAGATATAATTTATTAAAGCAAATAAAAGCTTATCTAATTAAATAACGTTTTTTTTTTATTTTTATTTTACTTTTGGGAGCAGATTTTCAGAAATAAAGGTAAAATGTTTGAAAAAATAATAGATGATTTACATTCCCCAATGAGTTCTGTGTTTAACTAATAAAATCAATTTTTGCAACAAAATTTAATTTCTTAAAATTTCATGAATTTACGTGGAGTGGGGGTAACATGTAAAAAATATTTTTACCAAGATTTTTTAAAGATAATTTCATTCATTTGTGAATAAATCCTGAAAGGTTCATTAAAATTCGAAAATTATTTGATTTTTGCAAGAGTTTCTAAAATAATGTGTTAATCACTGGGGAAAAAAAAAACTGAATTATGTAATATTACGTTTTCCATTGTAAACTCTCGTAATGATTTGGTTACCCGCTAAGTCAAATAAAAAAAATGATTTTTTACCAAAATTTCGAACGTGTTAGAAGGGATTAAAAAATTTACAAAAATAATTAAAAAATACTTTGATTTTTCCTCTTTATAGTAACAAACATTTTGATGAAAAAAGTTCGTTTTTATTAAGTTTGGGGCCTTTTTTTTATACGATGCTGTTTGTTCATATATGTGAATGTTTGTTATGGGACAGTGGATATCGGTTCCTGACGAGAAATCGAGTTGAATTCACTTACGCGCAAATGCCCTTCTCCATCCAGGCATGGGTTAAACAGCAGAACAGATTGGATTCTGTAGCCTTAGTAGGCAAACAGTCTACTGCAGAATGTAATGACAACCTACTACGGGAAAATCTTCTGCCCAGTCATTCAGGTCTCTTTCGGGACATTATCGCCCAAGTGCCAAAAATAACAAAAAAGTACTAGATGACCCGTAGAACTGAATCAAAATCGCTGAAAACAATTTTGAAGTATAAAACGAAATCAAATTTCGTATGTCAGTGTAAAAAAAAGTTTCTGGCCAACGAAAGGTGAATGATTCCCAAACCAAAGGCGATTTAACGAGAGAATGTGAAAAAAAAAATCAGGAAAACAAGCAAACACGGATATGAACTTTCTGATCTGTTCACTAACTAATTATCAATATATAAACGATATTTTCGGCCGTCAGAAGACAAACGGATCTCGATATGTAAAGTCACATATTTGTATATTTGTAGTTCGTATTCTCGGCCATGATACCATTTACTCAGAGGACTTATTTAGTCTTCAAAATTCAGTTTACCACGAAAAAAACTTATTTGACATCGATACTGGAAACCAAAATTTGACTGACATCCATTCATTTTTCTTTCAGTCTACGGTTTCGCTTTAACTGGAAACAACTACTACTTTTTTGTCTTTCTTGCCAACGTCCAAAGACTGAGCTTCAGGACTATAAATTAGTTTTAAAGCTTTCATTACAACCGAACAACGCCGGGTTATACTGCTAGTTATATGAGATATATTATTATATAATATATATCTACTCCACCCTCATCAGTATTCTCATCCTTCTCTTACCCACTTCCTGACACCCCCTATAACCTGTCACTCTTTCTCATAACTTTCCTCCTATGTAATCCCCTGCAAAACAGTGGCAGTAAAATACCTTGCTTGGGGCAATGTGATTATTAAAAAAAATAATAATAATAAAGACTGTTGTGCATTTAAATACTTTTTTTTAATCGTATCACCCCGAGCAAGGCGGTAACGCCACTGATGTGCAGGGGGCTACGTAATAGTGAAAAGATTGGAAAAGAGAAAGCCGGAAACCACATCCTAAACAGAGAACAAGGGATGAGCCTTTTAACCTGTTCAATAGACGTAGGTGGAGTGTGAACCGGGCGATAGATAGATCTATCTACTCCAACTCGATCTTATGGAATATATCTCCCTCTTGTCACACTCAGAGGTTTTGATTATTTTTTTTCTTATATCTCAATGTAGGATACTCAATAGAAAGTATATAAATATGTATTTTGCCGTCGTGGGCCCACTCTTATTAATAATACGGAATTTGAAGAAGAATGAAAAAAATCAGAAATAAGATCATCACAACTGCGAGTGATAATGAAAACTGAATTCAGTTCGAAAAATATAATAACGGCCATTAATACACTTGCTATCCAGATTGAAGCTTCAACATAATAAATTGGAACTTAAAGAAATTCAAGAGAAATGATACAAAATTTCGCAAACAAATCACAAGTACTAGAACACGCCACTTTAACGCAGATGGTTACCTCCGTATTTGCTAAGGGTTAAACTGAAGGGGTTATTCTTACCGAACAGGAGAATGACGGGTTTATTGCTACTGTACAGGATTTAATTGTTAAACTGAAGGGCTTATTCTTGCTGAACAGGAGAATGACGGGTTTATTGCTACTGTACAGGATTTAATTGTTAAACTGAAGGGGTTATTCTTACCGAACAGGAGAATGACGGGTTTATTGCTACTGTACAGGATTTAATTGTTAAACTGAAGGGCTTATTCTTGCTGAACAGGAGAATGACGGGTTTATTGCTACTGTACAGGATTTAATTGTTAAACTGAAGGGCTTATTCTTGCTGAACAGGAGAATGACGGGTTTATTGCTACTGTACAGGATTTAATTGTTAAACTGAAGGGCTTATTCTTGCCGAACAGGAGAATGACGGGTTTATTGCTACTGTACAGGATTTAATTGTTAAACTGAAGGGCTTATTCTTGCCGAACAGGAGAATGACGGGTTTATTGCTACTGTACAGGATTTAATTGTTAAACTGAAGGGCTTATTCTTGCCGAACAGGAGAATGACGGGTTTATTGCTACTGTACAGGATTTAATTGTTAAACTGAAGGGCTTATTCTTGCTGAACAGGAGAATGACGGGTTTATTGCTACTGTACAGGATTTAATTGTTAAACTGAAGGGCTTATTCTTGCCGAACAGGAGAATGACGGGTTTATTGCTACTGTACAGGATTTAATTGTTAAACTGAAGGGCTTATTCTTGCCGAACAGGAGAATGACGGGTTTATTGCTACTGTACAGGATTTAATTGTTAAACTGAAGGGCTTATTCTTGCCGAACAGGAGAATGACGGGTTTATTGCTACTGTACAGGATTTAATTGTTAAACTGAAGGGCTTATTCTTGCCGAACAGGAGAATGACGGGTTTATTGCTACTGTACAGGATTTAATTGTTAAACTGAAGGGCTTATTCTTGCCGAACAGGAGAATGACGGGTTTATTGCTACTGTACAGGATTTAATTGTTAAACTGAAGGGCTTATTCTTGCCTGAACAGGAGAATGACGGGTTTATTGCTACTGTACTGGATTTAATTGTTAAACTGAAGGGCTTATTCTTGCCGAACAGGAGAATGACGGGTTTATTGCTACTGTACAGGATTTAATTGTTAAACTGAAGGGCTTATTCTTGCTGAACAGGAGAATGACGGGTTTATTGCTACTGTACAGGATTTAATTGTTAAACTGAAGGGCTTATTCTTGCTGAACAGGAGAATGACGGGTTTATTGCTACTGTACAGGATTTAATTGTTAAACTGAAGGGCTTATTCTTGCCGAACAGGAGAATGACGGGTTTATTGCTACTGTACAGGATTTAATTGTTAAACTGAAGGGCTTATTCTTGCTGAACAGGAGAATGACGGGTTTATTGCTACTGTACAGGATTTAATTGTTAAACTGAAGGGCTTATTCTTGCCGAACAGGAGAATGACGGGTTTATTGCTACTGTACAGGATTTAATTGTTAAACTGAAGGGCTTATTCTTGCCGAACAGGAGAATGACGGGTTTATTGCTACTGTACAGGATTTAATTGTTAAACTGAAGGGCTTATTCTTGCCGAACAGGAGAATGACGGGTTTATTGCTACTGTACAGGATTTAATTGTTAAACTGAAGGGCTTATTCTTGCCGAACAGGAGAATGACGGGTTTATTGCTACTGTACAGGATTTAATTGTTAAACTGAAGGGCTTATTCTTGCTGAACAGGAGAATGACGGGTTTATTGCTACTGTACAGGATTTAATTGTTAAACTGAAGGGCTTATTCTTGCCGAACAGGAGAATGACGGGTTTATTGCTACTGTACAGGATTTAATTGTTAAACTGAAGGGCTTATTCTTGCCTAACAGGAGAATGACGGGTTTATTGCTACTGTACAGGATTTAATTGTTAAACTGGAAGGGCTTATTCTTGCCGAACAGGAGAATGATGGGTTTATTGCTACTGTACAGGATTTAATTGTTAAACTGGAAGGGCTTATTCTTGCCGAACAGGAGAATGACGGGTTTATTGCTACTGTACAGGATTTAATTGTTAAACTGAAGGGCTTATTCTTGCCGAACAGGAGAATGACGGGTTTATTGCTACTGTACAGGATTTAATTGTTAAACTGGAAGGGCTTATTCTTGCCGAACAGGAGAATGACGGGTTTATTGCTACTGTACAGGATTTAATTGTTAAACTGGAAGGGCTTATTCTTGCCGAACAGGAGAATGACGGGTTTATTGCTACTGTACAGGATTTAATTGTTAAACTGAAGGGCTTATTCTTGCTGAACAGGAGAATGACGGGTTTATTGCTACTGTACAGGATTTAATTGTTAAACTGAAGGGCTTATTTCCTTGCCGAACAGGAGAATGATTAGTTTATTGCTACTGTACAGGATTTAATTGTTAAAACTGAAGGGCTTATTCTTGCCGAACAGAGAATGACGGGTTTATTGCTACTGTACAGGATTTAATTGTTAAACTGAAGGCTTATTTCAAGGAACAGGAGAATGACGGGTTTATTGCTACTGTACAGGATTTAATTGTTAAACTGAAGGGTTTATTCTTGCTGAACAGGAGAATGACGGGTTTATTGCTACTGTACAGGATTTAATTGTTAAACTGAAGGGGCTGTATTCTTGCCGGAACAGGAGAATGACGGGTTTATTGCTACTGTACAGGATTTAATTGTTAAACTGAAGGGCTTATTCTGGCCGAACAGGAGAATGACGGGTTTATTGCTACTGTACAGGACGAAATTGTTAAACTGGAAGGGCTTATTCTTGCCGAACAGGAGAATGACGGGTTTATTGCTACTGTACAGGATTTAATTGTTAAACTGAAGGGCTTTATTCTTGCCGAACAGGAGAATGACGGGTTTATTGCTACTGTACAGGATTTAATTGTTAAACTGGAAGGGCTTATTCTTGCCGAACAGGAGAATGACGGGTTTATTGCTACTGTACAGGATTTAATTGTTAAACTGGAAGGGCTTATTCTTGCCGAACAGGAGAATGACGGGTTTATTGCTACTGTACAGGATTTAATTGTTAAACTGAAGGGCTTATTCTTTGCCGAACAGGAGAATGACGGGTTTATTGCTACTGTACAGGATTTAATTGTTAAACTGAAGGGCTTATTCTTTGCCGAACAGGAGAATGACGGGTTTATTGCTACTGTACAGGATTTAATTGTTAAACTGAAGGGCTTATTCTTTGCCGAACAGGAGAAAGAATGATGGGTTTATTGCTACTGCGCAGGATTTAATTGTTAAACTGAAGGGCTTATTCTTGCCGAACAGGAGAATGACGGAAAGTTTATTGCTACTGTACAGGATTTAATTGTTAAACTGAAGGGCTTATTCTTGCCGAACAGGAGAATGACGGGTTTATTGCTACTGTACAGGATTTAATTGTTAAACTGAAGGGCTTATTCTTGCCGAACAGGAGAATGACGGGTTTATTGCTACTGTACAGGATTTAATTGTTAAACTGGAAGGGTTTATTCTTGCTGAACAGGAGAATGACGGGTTTATTGCTACTGTACAGGATTTAATTGTTAAACTGAAGGGCTTATTCTTGCCGAACAGGAGAATGACGGGTTTATTGCTACTGTACAGGATTTAATTGTTAAACTGAAGGGGCTTATTCTTGCCGAACAGGAGAATGACGGGTTTATTACAGTTTGTACAGGATTTAATTGTTAAACTGAAGGGCTTATTCTTGCCGAACAGGAGAATGACGGGTTTATTGCTACCGTACATGATTTAATTGTTAAACTGAAGGGGTTTATTCTTGCTGAACAGGAGAATGACGGGTTTATTGCTACTGTACAGGATTTAATTGTTAAACTGAAGGGCTTATTCTTGCCGAACAGGAGAATGACGGGTTTATTGCTACTGTACAGGATTTAATTGTTAAACTGAAGGGCTTATTCTTGCCGAACAGGAGAATGACGGGGTTTATTGCTACTGTACAGGATTTAATTGTTAAACTGAAGGGCTTATTCTTGCTGAACAGGAGAATGACGGGTTTATTGCTATCAGCAGGATTTAATTGTTAAACTTGAAGGGCTTATTCTTGCCGAACAGGAGAATGACGGGTTTATTGCTACTGTACAGGATTTAATTGTTAAACTGAATACTATTCTTGCTGAACAGGAGAATGACGGGTTTATTGCTACTGTACAGGATTTAATTGTTAAAACTGAAGGGCTTATTCTTGCTGAACAGGAGAATGACGGGTTTATAGCTACTGTACAGGATTTAATTGTTAAAACTGAAGGGCTTATTCTTGCTGAACAGGAGAATGACGGGTTTATTGCTACTGTACAGGATTTAATTGTTAAACTGAAGGGCTTATTCTTTGCCGAACAGGAGAATGACGGGTTTATTGCTACTGTACAGGATTTAATTGTTAAACTGAAGGGCTTATTCTTGCCGAACAGGAGAATGACGGGTTTATTGCTACTCTACAGGATTTAATTGTTAAACTGGAAGGGCTTATTCTTGCCGAACAGGAGAATGACGGGTTTATTGCTACTGTACAGGATTTAATTGTTAAACTGGGCGGCTTATTCTTTGCCGAACAGGAGAATGACGGGTTTATTGCTACTGTACAGGATTTAATTGTTAAACTGAAGGACTATTCTTGCCGAACAGGAGAATGACGGGTTTATTGCTACTGTACAGGATTTAATTGTTAAACTGAAGGGCTTATTCTTTGCCGAACAGGAGAATGACGGGTTTATTGCTACTGTACAGGATTTAATTGTTAAACTGAAGGGCTTATTCTTGCCGAACAGGAGAATGACGGGTTTATTGCTACTCTACAGGATTTAATTGTTAAACTGAAGGGCTTATTCTTGCCGAACAGGAGAAATGACGGGTTTATTGCTACTGTACAGGATTTAATTGTTAAACTGGAAGGGCTTATTCTTGCTGAACAGGAGAATGACGGCATGTATTATTACCGTACAGGATTTAATTGTTAAATCGAAGTGTTTATTCTTGCTGAACAGGAGAATGACGGGTTTATTGCTACTGTACAGGATTTAATTGTTAAACCGGAAGGGCTTATTCTTGCCGAACAGGAGAATGACGGGTTTATTGCTACTGTACAGGATTTAATTGTTAAACTGAAGGGCTTATTCTTGCCGAACAGGAGAATGACGGGTTTATTGCTACTGGTAAAGGTATCGAATTTCAGCAACTGAAGGGCTTATTCTTGCCGAACAGGAGAATGACGGGTTTATTGCTACTCGTACAGGATTTAATTGTTAAACTGAAGGGCTTATTCTTGCCAAACAGGAGAATGACGGGTTTATTGCTACTGTACAGGATTTAATTGTTAAACTGGAAGGGCTTATTCTTGCTGAACAGGAGAATGACGGGTTTATTGCTACTGTACAGTATTTAATTGTTAAACTGGAAGGGCTTATTCTTGCCGAACATGAGAATGACGGGTTTATTGCTACTGTACAGGATTTAATTGTTAAACTGAAGGGCTTATTCTTGCTGAACAGGAGAATGACGGGTTTAGCTGCTACTGTACAGGATTTAATTGTTAAACTGAAGGGTTTATTCTTGCTGAACAGGAGAATGATTGGGTTTATTGTGTTACCGGTACAGGATTTAATTGTTAAACTGAAGGGCTTATTCTTTGCTGAACAGGAGAATGACGGGTTTATTGCTACTGTACAGGATTTAATTGTTAAACTGAAGGGGCTTATTCTTGCTGAACAGGAGAATGACGGGTTTATTGCTACCGTACAGGATTTAATTGTTAAACTGAAGGGCTTATTCTTGCTGAACAGGAGAATGACGGGTTTATTGCTACTGTACAGGATTTAATTGTTAAACTGAAGGGCTTATTCTTGCTGAACAGGAGAATGACGGGTTTATTGCTACTGTACAGGATTTAATTGTTAAACTGAAGGGGTTTATTCTTGCTGAACAGGAGAATGACGGGTTTATTGCTACTGTACAGAATTTAATTGTTAAACTGAAGGGGTTTATTCTTGCCGAACAGGAGAATGACGGGTTTATTGCTACCGTACAGGATTTAATTGTTAAATCAGCAAGCTTATTCTTGCCGAACAGGAGAATGACGGGTTTATTGCTACTGTACAGGATTTAATTGTTAAACTGAAGGGCTTATTCTTGCCGAACAGGAGAATGACGGGTTTATTGCTACTGTACAGGATTTAATTGTTAAACTTAGAAGGGTTTATTCTTGCCGAACAGGAGAATGACGGGTTTATTGCTACTGTACAGGATTTAATTGTTAAACTGAAGGGCTTATTCTTTGCCGAACAGAGAATGACGGGTTTATTGCTACTGTACAGGATTTAATTGTTAAACTGAAGGGGTCATTCTTGCCGAACAGGAGAATGACGGGTTTATTGCTACTGTACAGGATTTAATTGTTAAACTGAAGGGCTTATTCTTTGCTGAACAGGAGAATGACGGGTTTATTAAGTTACTGTACAGGATTTAATTGTTAAACTGAAGGGCTTATTCTTGCCGAACAGGAGAACGACGGGTTTATTGCTACTGTACAACAGATTTAATTGTTAAACTGAAGGGCTTATTCTTGCTGAACAGGAGAAATGGACGGGTTTATTGCTACTGTACAGGATTTAATTGTTAAACTGAAGGGCTTATTCTTGCTGAACAGTGTGGAGAATGCGATGGGTTTATTGCTACTGTACAGGATTTAATTGTTAAACTGAAGGGGCTTATTCTTGCTGAACAGGAGAATGACGGGTTTATTGCTACTGTACAGGATTTAATTGTTAAACTGAAGGGCTTATTCTGCCGGAACAGGAGAATGACGGGTTTATTGCTACTGTACAGGATTTAATTGTTAAACTGAATGGTTTATTCTTGCTGAACAGGAGAATGACGGGTTTATTGCTACTGTACAGGATTTAATTGTTAAACTGAAGGGCTTATTCTTGCTGAACAGGAGAATGACGGGTTTATTGCTACTGTACAGGATTTAATTGTTAAACTGAAGGCTTATTCTTGCTGAACAGGAGAATGACGGGTTTATTGCTACCGTACAGGATTTAATTGTTAAACTGAAGGGTTTATTCTTGCTGAACAGGAGAATGACGGGTTTATTGCTACTGTACAGGATTTAATTGTTAAACTGAAGGGTTTATTCTTGCTGAACAGGAGAATGACGGGTTTATTGCTACTGTACAGGATTTAATTGTTAAACTGGAAGGGCTTATTTTGGCGAACAGGAGAATGACGGGTTTATTGCTACTGTACAGGATTTAATTGTTAAACTGAAGGGTTTATTCTTGCTGAACAGGAGAATGACGGGTTTATTGCTACTGTACAGGATTTAATTGTTAAACTGAAGGGCTTATTCTTGCTGAACAGGAGAATGACGGGTTTATTGCTACTGTACAGGATTTAATTGTTAAATCAGGTGGCTTATTCTTGCCGAACAGGAGAATGACGGGTTTATTGCTACTGTACAGGATTTAATTGTTAAACTGAAGGGCTTATTCTTGCCGAACAGGAGAATGACGGGTTTATTGTTATCGTACAGGATTTAATTGTTAAACTGAAGGGCTTATTCTTGGCTGAACAGGAGAATGACGGGTTTATTGCTACTGTACAGGATTTAATTGTTAAACTGGAAGGGCTTATTCTTGCCGAACAGGAGAATGACGGGTTTATTGGTTACTGGGTGCGCAGGATTTAATTGTTAAACTGAAGGGTTTATTCTTGCTGAACAGGAGAATGACGGGTTTATTGCTACTGTACAGGATTTAATTGTTAAACTTGAAGGGCTTATTCTTGCCGAACAGGAGAATGACGGGTTTATTGCTACTGTACAGGATTTAATTGTTAAACTGAAGGGGTTTATTCTTGCCGAACAGGAGAATGACGGGTTTATTGCTACCGTACAGGATTTAATTGTTAAACTGGAAGGGTTTATTCTTGCTGAACAGGAGAATGACGGGTTTATTGCTACTGTACAGGATTTAATTGTTAAACTGAAGGGCTTATTCTTGCTGAACAGGAGAATGACGAGTTTATTGCTACTGTACAGGATTTAATTGTTAAACTGAAGGGCTTATTCTTGCCGAACAGGAGAACACGGGTTTATTGCTACTGTACAGGATTTAATTACAAAACTGAAGGGCTTTATTCTTGCTGAACAGGAGAATGACGGGTTTATTGCTACTGTACAGGATTTAATTGTTAAACTGAAGGGTTTTCATTTTTGCTGGAACAGGAGAATGACGGGTTTATTGCTAATGTACAGGATTTAATTGTTAAAACTGGAAGGGCTTATTCTTGCTGAACAGGAGAATGACGGGTTTATTGCTACCGTACAGGATTTAATTGTTAAACTGAAGGGCTTATTCTTGCTGAACAGGAGAATGACGGGTTTATTGCTACTGTACAGGATTTAATTGTTAAACTGGAAGGGCTTATTCTTGCTGAACAGGAGAATGACGGGTTTATTGCTACTGTACAGGATTTAATTGTTAAACTGAAGTTGTTTATTCTTGCTGAACAGGAGAATGACGGGTTTATTGCTACTGTACAGGATTTAATTGTTAAACTAGCGCTTATTCTTGCCGAACAGGAGAATGACGGGTTTATTGCTACTGTACAGGATTTAATTGTTAAACTGAAGGGCTTATTCTTTGCCGAACAGGAGAATGACGGGTTTATTGCTACTGTACAGGATTTAATTGTTAACCAGAAGGGCTTATTCTTGCCGAACAGGAGAATGACGGGTTTATTGCTACTGTACAGGATTTAATTGTTAAACTGGAAGGGCTTATTCTTGCCGAACAGGAGAATGACGGGTTTATTGCTACTGTACAGGATTTAATTAAACTGAAGGGCTTATTCTTGCCGAACAGGAGAATGACGGGTTTATTGTTACCGTACAGGATTTAATTGTTAAACTGAAGGGCTTATTCTTTGAAGGAACAGGAGAATGACGGCAGGTTTATTGCTACTTCACAGGATTTAATTGTTAAACTTGAAGGGCTTATTCTTGCCGAACAGGAGAATGACGGGTTTATTGCTACTGTACAGGATTTAATTGTTAAACTGAAGGGCTTATTCTTGCCGAACAGGAGAAATGACGGGTTTATTGCTACTGTACAGATTTAATTGTTAAACTGAAGGGCTTATTCTTGCCGAACAGGAGAATGTGACGGGTTTATTGCTACTGTACAGGATTTAATTGTTAAATCCGAAGGGCTTATTCTTGCTGAACAGGAGAATGACGGGTTTATTGCTACTGTAGAGGATTTAATTGTTAAACTGAAGGGCTTATTCTTGCCGAACAGGAGAATGACGGGTTTATTGCTACTGTACAGGATTTAATTGTTAAACTGAAGGGCTTATTCTTGCTGAACAGGAGAATGACGGGTTTATTGCTACTGTACAGGATTTAATTGTTAAACTGAAGGGCTTATTCTTGCTGAACAGGAGAATGACGGGTTTATTGCTCCTGTACAGGATTTAATTGTTAAATCGAAGGGCTTATTCTTGCTGAACAGGAGAATGACGGTTTTATTGCTACCGTGTTAAGGATTTAATTGTTAAACTGAAGGGCTTATTCTTAAGTGAAATAGGAGAATGGACGGGTTTATTGCTACTGTACAGGATTTAATTGTTAAACTGAAGGGCTTATTCTGCTGAACAGGAGAATGGATGGGCTTATTGCTACCGTACAGGATTTAATTGTTAAACTGAAGGGGCTTATTCTTGCCGAACAGGAGAATGACGGGTTTATTGCTACTGGGTTATGATTTAATTGTTAAAACTGAAGGGCTTATTCTTGCCGAACAGGAGAATGACGGGTTTATTGCTACTCTACAGGATTTAATTGTTAAACTGGCGCTTATTCTTGCCGAACAGGAGAATGACGGGTTTATTTCTACTGAAGAGATTTAATTGTTAAACTGAAGGGCTTATTCTTTGCCGAACAGGAGAATGACGGGTTTATTGCTAATAAAGTTATGATTTAATTGTTAACCATACTATTCTGGCCGCTGAACAGGAGAATGACAGGTTTATTGCTACTGTACAGGATTTAATTGTTAAACTGAAGGCTTATTCTGGCGAACAGGAGAATGATGGGTTTATTGCTACTGCAACAGATTTAACGGTAAACTGGCGCTTATTCTTGCCGGAACAGGAGAATGACGGGTTTATTGCTACTGTACAGGATTTAATTGTTAAACTGGAAGGGCTTATTCTTGCTGAACAGAGAAATTCACGGGTTTATTGCTACTGTACAGGATTTAATTGTTAAACTGAAGGGCTTATTCTTAGCTGAACAGGAGAATGACGGGTTTATTGCTACTGTACAGGATTTAATTGTTAAACTGAAGGGGCTTATTCTCCCCGCTGGAACAGGGAGAATGATGGGTTTATTGCCGTACAGGATTTAATTGTTAAACTGAAGGGCTTATTCTTGCTGAACAGGAGAATGACGGGTTTATTGCTACTGTACAGGATTTAATTGTTAAACTGAAGGGCTTATTCTTTGCCGAACAGTAGAGAATGACGGGTTTATTGGAAGTACTGTACAGGATTTAATTGTTAAAACTGAAGGGTTTATTCTGCCGAACAGGAGAGAAATGATTTATTATTACACAGCTGGTGATTTAATTGTTAAAACCGAAGGGCTTATTCTTGCCGAACAGGAGAATGACGGGTTTATTGCTACTGTACAGGATTTAATTGTTAAATCGAAGGGCTTATTCTTGCCGAACAGGAGAATGACGGGTTTATTGCTACTGGTACAGGATTTAATTGTTAAATCCGAAGGGCTTATTCTTGCCGAACAGGAGAATGGCGGGTTTATTGCTACTGTACAGGATTTAATTGTTAAACTGAAGGGCTTATTCTTTAAGAACAGGAGAATGACGGATTTATTGCCGTTAATGTACAGGATTTAATGAGCAAACTGAAGGGCTTATTCTTGCCAGCTGAGAGAATGACGGTTTGATATGTACTGGTACAGGATTTAATTGTTAAACTGAAGGGCTTTATTCTTTGCCGAACAGGAGAATGACGGGTTTATTGCTACTGTACAGGATTTAATTGTTAAATCATTGGAAGGGCTGTCTTTGCTGAACAGGAGAATGACGGGTTTATTGCTACTGTACAGGATTTAATTGCAACTGAAGGGCTTATTCTTGCCGAACATGGCGAATGACGGCTTGCTGTTACCAAGCAGGATTTAATTGTTAAACTGGAAGGGCTTTATTCTTGCCGAACAGGAGAATGACGGGTTTATTGCTACTGTACAGGATTTAATTGTTAAACTGAAGGGTTTATTCTTGCTGAACAGGAGAATGACGGGTTTATTGCTACTGTACAGGATTTAATTGTTAAACTGAAGGGGTCATTCTTGCCAAGCTCGAACAGAGAATGACGGGTTTGTTATTGCTACTGTACAGGATTTAATTGTTAAACTGTGCGGCTTATTCTTGCCGAACAGGAGAATACGGGTTTATTGCTACTGTACAGGATTTAATTGTTAAACTGAAGGGCTTATTCTGGCTGAACAGGAGAATGACGGGCTTATTGGGTTACTGCACAGGATTTAATTGGTGAACTGGAAGTGGTTTTATTCTTGCTGAACAGGAGAATGACGGGTTTATTGCTACTAAAGCAGATTTAATTGTTAAACTGAAGGGCTTATTCTTGCCGAACAGGAGAATGACGGGTTTATTGTTACTGTACATGATTTAATTGTTAAACTGAATATTTATTTCTGCTGAACAGGAGAATGGACGGGTCGGAGCATACTGTACAGGATTTAATTCTGGTTAAACTGAAGGGGCTTATTCTTGCTGAAACAGGAGAATGACGGATGATACTGTACAGGATTTAATTGTTAAACTGAAGGGCTTTATTCTTGCTGAACAGGAGAATGACGGGTTTATTGCTACTGTACAGGATTTAATTGTTAAACTGAAGGGTTTATTCTTGCTGAACAGGAGAATGACGGGTTTATTGCTACTGTACAGGATTTAATTGTTAAACTGAAGGGCTTGTCTTCATGAACAGGAGAATGACGGGTTTATTGCTACTGTACAGGATTTAAGAGTTAAACTGAAGGGCTTATTGTTACTGACCCTGAGAATTAAGGATTTATTGATATTGTACGAGATTTAAGGGCGAGACTAAATGGCTTTTTCTTACTGAACAGCACGAAAGCTTGCTTACCTCAACTACCAATCTAATATCTTACATAATATCTCAGACCCAAAATGTAGGTCTTCTCACCACTAAATTTAAATCACCTTATCTCAGGTTGCTCATTACTTGCGCCTAATGAGTACAAAACCCCTTAAGACAGAGTTGGTCAATATCAGCGTTGGAAAATCTGTCATCAATACGAGATAAGAAAAATAGCTGCAAACCGGTATGAATAACATCCTGAATATGTACTTGATGGACAAATGGTAGTAGCCTCTTGGATTTTTCTATTTTTTTTTTATTAGTGAATATCTCATTGCAACATTAACAAAATAAAAATAAATATGACTAGCGGTTGGATATGGTGCCAAAAGGCTTTACTGGTAAGAATATCTCGTACATAAGTACCTGTGTGAACTCCAGTTTTAAAATCTATTTAAAAAGTCTCCAAAATTCAGAATGTGACTGGAAACAACGGATTTCTGAGACGGACCTACCCATTAACATGATAATGGATTAACACGACTCGCACATATATACCACGTGACTAGTAGTCATCGAGAAAGGACCAGTCTGGTACGAGTCAGACAATCGTAGAGTGAATTTGTGATATCCAACACCCAGTTCACACTCCACCCACGTCTATTGAACAGGTTAAGAAGCTCATCCCTTGTTCCCCGTTTAGGATGTGGATTCCGGCTTTTCTCAATCTTCTCACTTTGGTTTTTTTTTTTTCAATTGAGTAGATAGATCTATCTATCGCCCGGTTCACACTCCACCCATGTCTATTGAACAGGTAAAGAGGCTTATCCCTTGTTCCTTGTTTAGGATGTGGTTTCCGGCTTTTCTCTTTTCCAATCTTCTCATTTTGGTTTCTTTTTTTTTTCAATTGGAGTAGATAGATCTATCTATCGCCATGTTCACACTCCACCCATGTCTATTGAACAGGTTAAGAGGCTTATCCCTTGTTCCTTGTTTAGGATGTGGTTTCTGGCTTTTCTCTTTTCCAATCTTCTCATTTTGGTTTCTTTTTTTTTTTCAATTGGAGTAGATAGATCTATCTATCACCCGGTTCACACTCCACCCACGTCTATTGAACAGGTTAAAAGGCTCATCCCTGTTTAGGGTGTGGTCTCCGGCTTTCTCTTTTCCAGTCTTTTCACTATTACGTAGCCCCCTGCACATCAGTGGCGTTACCGCCTTGCTCGGGGTGATACGATTAAAAAAAAAAATTGTAATAGAAATTGTTTACACTAATCCCGTGTTCTTGTTTTCATTTGTGACCCCTTAAAACAGGGTTACAACATTAATATGGAGCCCAAATAACGCATATAGCCGATTATAAATAGGCCCCCTAAAATAATATGAGGTATTCGTCTGATGACATCAATTTATAACATGTTAACAAGGGTCACTAACTCTGCACTGAAGATGCGGCCATTCATGTTGGTTTTTGTTCGTTTGTTTTCTTCACAGATCTTCCGAATTGTAAATGAAAACTCTTATATGTTTGGGTGAACGAGAAACGAGCCGGAAGTGACACGATTGTACGCATATTTCAAACGGAAATGAGAACATTGTATTGAAGAAAACGAATGAAGGGAGTTGTAAAAAAATGTGGAATTTTCTTGTTGATGAGCGGAAAACGAAATAATTGTTGTTGAAAGAAGAAAGGAAGTTTTTCAAAAACAAAACGAGAAATAAATTCAAAGGAAATTAGAAAACAGGGAAGAAATGAAAAGAGACGCATATTCTAACGAGTATATACTCAGTGAGGAACCCCTTAAATAGGACAATGGTTTTTCTTTTTCTTCTATGTGACATGTCTCTACAGGACGTAGGGGATCATGGCTTTCCACGTTTCCTTATCCCTGGTGGCTCCTAGCAAACTTTCTCCTGTTACCTCACCTAAACTCCGCTCTGCCATCCACCTGCTCAGGCCCTTCAAATATGTTATCCGCTTTTTCCCCCTGTCTCTTTTTCCCTCTGTTTAAACTGTAAGTATCAGATTCTCCAAGCCTTCTTTCCTCATTACATGTTTCAAGAACTTCAGCTGTCTTCCTGATGCTCAGTATTAATTTCCTTTTCGTTTCCACCCTTTCTAAAACCTCATCATTGCTCACATGCTCGATCCATGATATTCGCAGCATCCTTTTGTAGAACCACATTTCAGTTGCTCTGTTTTTCATTCATCTTTGAATTCACTGCCATATTCTTTCTCCATCTATAACATCCCTTTAGAATGCAAGCGATCATGGCTCTCTACAACGTCACATCTTTTGCCTTGTAATATTACAACTATTAATTTTTGCGATGTTTATTCCGTCTTCCATTCGCTCAAACTTATCAAATTACTCACTGTTTCTCAAGTCTTCGATACACCATGTGCATGTTAAATTCGCCAAGCTTTCTTTCCACAAATTTCAGTTATATCTTCCGTTTGTCAGCAACCATTTATTTTCAGCTTCTATTCTTGAAACGCCCCCCTTCTTGCATAACTTTGTTAATTGTTTTTCTCAACACTTCCATTGTTTTATGGGCCTACGGATGACGATTAAGAAAATTCGGTAGCACTGCCCCCTGATCGAGAGATTTGAGAAGTGTAGAGCCGCCTATTAATTGCTGTTGTTTCCAGGTCTACCCTGGCCCGGGGTGGTAGTAGGAGTTAGGGCCCCAGCTATGGGTAAATAATGAACCCATCCAAGCAGAAACAAAATACTATAAAAGTATAAGAATACATTTTTATAATAGAATTTACTAACAATACATTTTATCTGTAATTGAAGGTATATAACCGCGTTTAAAATATTTAGATTTCGTCATTAAATAGCCCATAGAGGTGTTGATATGCCGCTAAAAAATCAACCAACTGTCGTTTTAAGTTTGTGTGATTATATTTTTGTTTTTTAATGAATCTTCCGTCATGTGGATGAGTAGATATTACAAAGATGTCTAATCCGAGTGCTAATTCGGTCAGATTATTTCCGGGCGCTCCGTTATTGACCTTGTGCCACATTCAAATTGAATTTTCGTGTTGGATATAGTGTATGTGTAATAGACATCTGTCGGAGGTTGACTATCAGCAAGATATTATTAGGGATTATTGTGCTCATCTTCGATTGTCAGCGGTTGTTGATTGATCGATCGACTGATTGATTGATTGATTGATTCGTGTTTTACGACTCATCAACCTTTATTTAAAGCAAGAAAATATTTTTAGATTATAAGGATTTTTTTTAACATACAATGGTTTAGTGATACAAGTTTTACTAATTAATCCATAAGTGGGAGGAGAAAAGGTGGGTTCATGCCTTTCTTAAGGTTATTTGTGCATAAATGAATATAACGAACCCAACAAAAATTGGAACTCCGTTTAACAGTTCTGAACCATGTTCCATTACACCACCCGTACATCTAAGCCCGGTCACACATCCAAGTAGTGACCAGGCTCGACCATGCTTAACTTTGATCATAGCTCGGGAACCGCAAAAGTTGTTTCGCTGTTAAAAATTGATGGCGTCAGATTAAGTTTGTTTTGATAGTTACTTTTTACTCAGATTTCATTCAAATTTTTACAGGAAGAGACAGGTTCAACGCTAGAGTAGCTAAAAACAATGGAACTGAAATTCATGTTGCGTAGGTTAGCAGACCAGAAAGTAAAATAAGTGAGTAGAGTTCAAATTTTGGTAGTCTGGCACATTCCCTTTCGTAAAAACATCATCGGAAAGGCCATGAATCAAACTACTCTCTCCTACCCCTAACGCTAGATTAAATAGCAGAGTAGAATCGACTCTCTGTGGTATGGAAGGAAAAAAAAAATAACAGGCGAGAGTATCCTTCTTCTTCAGTCCATACCGGGGTTGACAAAGTAGACGACTGACATCTTCTTCTGCCGAAATAGACTATTTCTCTACATGAGGTTATTCGAAAATTATTGTGTAATAAATATTTGTTCTGTAATTAAACACATTGAGCTCTTTGTGTGAATCATTTTAAATATTTTATATTTTATAAAAATATATTACTAGAACATACTTAGACTATTTATCAAAGAAAGTGTTTCCTCACCACTGAAAAGCTTCCAGCTTTCAGTGCCAATTGGACCATCATCAGACAGTGAAATACTGTTCAGTTCCAGGGTTATATATATATATATATATATATATAACAATACGGTGATCCTTACTCATACACACAGTAAGAGGAACCTGCAGATATTGGAGGCCATGTACATCAAATCAAAACAACCAACACTCAATAAAATCAACTTTAAAACAGGAAATAACATATTACATTGCATTTGACTAGATGGTTTTGTTGTCATTTCGCGCTATCCCGCGGTGTGACGTCATAAAACCGCATCGCAAACTTAAGAACTGCGTTTATTATTTTTGGTAACTATTGCCGTTGCCAAGCGGAGTTTTATGTCAACACAAAATAAAATCGTCGGTGATGGTGGATTTTATAATATTTCAGTTTAAACTACCTCTCTGAAGATGGCTCATGTGAGCCGAAAGCTTAGAAGAAAACCAATAAATAATTATCCAAATGTTGGAGAATTTTTGTCTTTATTTTCAACTGAAATTAAAGCAAAAATACGACGTTTAGAACGGCTCATGATTAAACATAATAGACATTCATTGTCTCTTATATTTAATAGAATATGTCTAGAAAATATATATATATATATATATATATATATATGTAAACCTATTTATTAATGGAACTTTGTATGTGTGTGTGTGTCCATTACCGATATATTCCGAAATGGTTGAACCGATTTTCTTGAAAATTTACACAGTCGTACTTATAAGCGTCTGCGAGTGTTCTTAGCTAGGTTTTGTGTCGAGGTAGTCCCGATAAATATCGAAAATCGATAATCGAAAAATCGGGTTATAGAAGGAGTGGTCCGATTTTAATAAAAATTTATACACTCATAGACAAAGACATCAGAAACAATATTCAGAAGTTTCAAGGTTGCAGTTCTTACAATAGTGCAGAAAAACGAGAATATATATATATATATATATAAATGTAAGATGTATGTCTCTGTTTATCTACCTGTATGTCTATATTTTTTCAGCCCTTTTATTTTAGTTTTTGCATCGGGTTTGGCTCTAAGTAGGTATAATTGTAGTTCTTAGTCTCAGACATGATACCATTTAGGACTTATTTAGCCTTTAAAATTCAGTTTACGACGATAAAAACTTATTTGATATCGATACCAGGAAATCAAAATTTGACTTACATCCATTCATTTTTCTTTCAGTCTACTGTTTCGCTTTAACTGGAAACAACTATTGCTTTTTAGTCTTTCGTGCCAACGTCCAAAGAGTCTGAGCTCCAGGACCATGGATTAGTTTTAAAGCTTTCATTACACCCGAGCAACGCCGATGCTAGTATATAAGAAAATTCATGGCAGACACGTTATTTCATAGTAAATCGGATTGTTAGGCCTATTTCAGGCGAACCATCATCAGCTGCCGTCTATATTGTACAAAATATTTTACACGAATAAAAATAAAGGTCGCTTCCTTAAAAGAGAAAATTGAAGAAGAAATACATCATTATACTTCCGATTTACTATGAGATAACGTGTCTACCTTAATGTTTCTTATATTTGCTCTATATGTATTTATGTACATATCATATATATTTAGAGCTCTCTTAGAGAGTTACCCTACCACTGTCTGTACAGGATACTCCTTTGGATTCTTGATATATCTACACCGCATGCTGATTATATATATATATATATATATATATATATATATATACACACACACACAAATTTAAAGAATATTCCATGAAATGCTTTAAAACGCATAAAACATAACTTGGGGGAAAAAAAACAATCGTAGAGCAACATTTCTAAAAAAGAGAAAATAATGTTTCCAGAAAAAAATGTAATTTCTTCATTTCGATATGTTGAAGAATTCATACTACGCCACTGAAGTGAAAAATGAAAGGAAAAAAAAACAGGCGAGAGTTGTCTTCTTTTTTTTCTTCTTCTTCTTCTTTTTCTCCTCCTCTGCAAGGAAAAAAACGCGCTCTGCTGTTCTCAAAAAACAAAAAAACAAAAAAAAAACGACTTGCTTTATACGTTCGAGGACCGACCATAATTTGCATGCGAATGACAAGACAACGAAATTTCGCGTTAACTGTCTGAGACCGCCTGGCATAAGACATGGTCGCCGCCATTCTGGTTCTTTTTACCACGGAGCAGCTGGATTTTACACGACGCGCAGACTCGTTGGCGTTTCCGAGGTAAGCAGTTTTCACAATTTTCCCCACACTCTCTAATCTCGAGTGAGGAGGAACGACCTTGGATTCAAAATATAAAAGGAAATTGAAAAGAATTCTATAGTTTTTCCCCAGAACTTATGAACATTTCAGACACTTAAGTGCTATACGTGATACACGCCTAGGCGATCATGTCAAGAAAGAGACATGAATAACTGGGCAGAAAAGTTTCCTGCAATAGGTTGTCATTGCTTTCTGCAGTAGACTGGTTGCCAACTAAAGCTATAGAACTCAATCTGTCCAGTTATTTAACTCATAGGTAGGGGGAGAAGCGACGGATTCATATCTTTTCCAAGTGTATTTGCGCATAAGTGAATGCAACAAATTCAACTAGAATTCGAACTCGGCTCTCCGATTTCTCTTTCCGAGCTGATATCCATTGCACCAAAATGCACATCCACATGGTAATTTACAGATAATAAAAACGAAATTTCTGGAAAGCTATGATCGCTTAAGGGCTGAAGGGATTTGATGTTTAAAAAAAATTTGAAAAAATGATATTACCAAATTATCTTAATTTGCTTTCAATTTTTAATTAATAATCTTCATATCAAATCTTAATTAGATGTAAGATTATAGAGGTTGTTTTTTTTTTTTAAGTTACTCTAGTTGACATATTTTAGGCCCCGCCTACAGGTCCATTTTAAATCGGGAATGTAGGGATTAATTTAATTAGTTTGTGGCAGAATTAAGAAAGCAGGGTTGTGCAATATTTTTTTCTTTTCTCTGAACAATAATTAAAATCATACACAAACCACATTTTTCCCCGTTTGGGTCCATCCTTCACATATATATATATATACCATCCGCCCGTGTATTGAATTCTGCTGCCACATCTGGTCGGGTGCCCCTGTTATTCACCTTGGGGTTCTTGACAAAATCCGGCGGAGAATCTGCAATGTGATCGATACCGACTTGGTAGCTCGGCTGCAGTCGCTTTCTCACTGGCGTGATGTGGCTTCCCTGTGCCTCTTCTATAAATACTTTCACGGTTTCTGCTTTAATGGACTTAGATCACTGGTGCCCCCTAGGTATGAATTTACACAAGCTAATAGATTAGCAACTAGGTCCCACCCTTTTACAGTGAAACCGATAAAATGTAACCGCAATTTCTACTCTAACAGCTTCGTTTCTCGCACTTCCCGACTGTGGAATTCCCTTCCATATACTTGCTTCCCCGACAGCTACAATCTCCAGGAATTTCACCAACTCGCATCCATTCTCACAAGCTCCTTTTTTATCTACTCCACCCACATATCCTTATCCGTCTATTACCCTCCTACTGACATTTCCTATAACTAACCCCTGTTTCTCATCACTTTCCCCTATGTAAACCCCCTGCAAAACAGTGATAGTAAAATGCCTTGCTTGGGGCGATATAATTTTTAAAATCTTTTTTAAAAATCTTTTTTAAAAAAGTAAGCTAGAACAAGAAGTGGTCAAGATCTAATTAGTGAATAAAATTTCAGCGTGCAGGCAGAGTTGTTATAAGTATAGAGTTGAAGAATAGTTGAGAAAGAACTAGAAACCCAATTCTGAACAGGGAACTCCTGTTCGAAGCCTAAGGAAGAGTGTGACCTGGACGATCGGCAAATATATCTATTCCTATTGCGAGAGGAAAAAAATTATTAAAATTTCAAATTTCAAACGGATATGTCAGAAGAACAGAGTTGAAGGAACCGGAAATCAAATCCTAAACAGGGAACAGGGGATAAACCTCTACTCCTGGTCAAAAGACTAGGGAGGGGTGTGAATGGGACGAGAGGCGAACAGAAATGTGGTTCTGTAGAAGGACGCTGAGAGTATCACGAACGGAACATGTGAACTAAGAGAACATTTTAGGAAAAATGAGGACGAAAACGATGAGAAAAGACAGTTGACATTTTGGGACGAGGAAAGAAGGCTTGCAGATTTTAACATAAGATATTGAAGGCAAGAGGGGGTATGAGAAAAATCGATTAACCTACCTAATGACCTTCTGTAACTGAATTGCAGAAAAGGGACTGAGAGGGATAGTAAAGAGATAAATGGTTTTTATAACTACAAAGGATAGGAAGTTGTGGAGAGCCATGATCAACCTACCTAATGATGTTGTGTAATTAGATGGCAGAAATGGGACTGAGAGGGATAGTAAAGAGATAAATGGTTTTTATAACTACAAAGGAGAGGAAGTTGTGGAGAGCCATGATCAACCTACCTAATGATGTTGTGTAATTAGATGGCAGAAATGGGACTGAGAGGGATAGTAAGGAGAAACGTTTCTTATAACTACAAATGGTAGGAAGTTGTGGAGAGAAAGAACTGCAACCTTGAAACTTCTGAATATCGTTTCTCATGTCTTTGTCTATGAGTGTATCAAATTTGATTAAAATCGGACCACTCCTTCTATAACCCGATTTTTTTTCGATTATTGATTTTTATCAGGTGTACCTCGACACAAAACCTAGCTAAGAACACTTGCAGACGCTTATAGTACAACTGTGTAAATTTTCAAGAAAATCGGTTCAGCCGTTTCGGAGTCTATAGGTAACGGACACACGCACGCACGCACGCACGCACGCACACACACACACACACACACACAAAGTTCCATTTATAAATAAGTTTAGATTTAGATTAGATTTGGAGATATATATATTTCCTGATGAACAGTGGCCGGTCACAGCTACAGGTTTCATGCATTTTCATTTGGTAGTTGGATAATTCACCGGGAATTTTCCGAAATATTAGGACTCTGCATTGGGCTCTCTTTTCCCGGTGTGCCTCCGCAGCATATTGCTCAGGATGATAAATTGGAGAGCCGATTTTGAATTCGAGTCAGGTTCGTTGCATTCACTTACGCACAAACACGTATGAATCCACCTCATCTCCTCTTACTATTTATCCCAGCTAGAGGGTTAAATAGAAGTTTTATCGGGAAATCATGTTTTTAAATTATAATCCAAAAATGTTTCAACTTTAAATAACCTGAAAAAAGTTGATAACTATAAAAAAAAAAAATCAGTCAATCAGTCCAGAGATATGTTCTCTTTTAAGTAAATAACAACTTACTAAAAAAAATTAAATCATTTGTTTCATGCCTTTAATCAAATTTGTTTTAACACTTACTAGTGCCTTCCGTAGAATCCAGTATTAACTACTTAAAAATCCGGTATAATTATAATTTTTATTTTTAAATCTCATGTTAATAATATTAGGCTGTTACAAAAATAACGGCAACTCGAAGTATTGTACCATCTTAACATAGTATTCACAGTAGATGAATTTTGGTATACATAATAATTAATGTGTGCTCTTTAACTTATTTTCAGATTGAAATATTCTTGAAGTATAGAAGCCCCTAAGTATGAACATAACAGAACAATCTTCGTTTACTTTTCTTGCATGGGTTCAAACTTGGGTACAATGCATCCCGAGCTTCTGCCAATAGATATGGAGCCTGGAGTGATGGGTCCACAAGTGATCGGTCACTATGAAGGTGGTTCAAGAAATTCGTTATTGTTTTTGAGAGCCTTGAAGATGAAGGTAGAGGACGGTCATGCAGTCTTGACAACGAACAATTGCAGGCAGTTGTTGAGCAAAACCTACGTCAAAGTGTCAAAGAAATGTCTCAGGCACTTGGTGTCATTTGCCATTTGCAGAGTATTAGCAAGGGGGAAAACCTCAATGAATGGGTTCCTCAGAATGTCAATGAATATCAAAAGAAAGCGTTTTGAAATTTGCTAGATGCTCGTTCTGCGTAACACCAAATATCCTTTCTTCACCGAATAGTCACGTGTAATGAAAAGTGGATCCTTTATGATAATCGTAAACGATAGCTTGATCGCGATGCGTCTCCCAGACATTTTCCAAAGCCAATGTTGCATCAGCAAAAAAATTATGGTAACTGTCTGGTGGCTTGCAATTGGTGTTATCCACTAGTTTTCTGGAAGCCAATCAGAGCATTAATGAAGAGCTTTACTGCAATCATCTTGCTAAAATGCATGCATGCACGCCTGCAAAAAATGAGACATGCATTGGTGAATCGACGTGGGTCCAATTTTGCTCCACATAATGCGCGACCATATGTTGCAATAAAGATGTTACAAAAACTCACAGACTTAGAATACGAGAGCTTACTTCTTCTTCTATGTGCCCTGTCCTTTCAGGACGTAGGCGATCATGGTTCTCCACGTCTCCCTATCCCTTGTGGCTCCTAGTTTGTTTTTTAGTATTTGATTTTAGTATTTCCGGTCCATCCATCTCCTTGTGTATTCTCGGTTGTTCTCTCTTGTCGCAAAAAAGATCCTTTATATCTTCTTCCCATCGCTGGAGTATTTCCTCTTTCTCCAATATGATTGTTCCATCCTTGGATTTTATGCATCCTGCTGAGGAGCAGTTTTTTTGTCCTCTCAGGAGAGTTTACTACATCCGCCATATTCACCAGGTATTTCACCTACTGGTTATGATGTTAATGTAATTAAGCACACCGTGCATTGAATACTGCTGCCACCTCTGGTCGGGTGCCCCTGCTATTCACGTCGGGGTTCTTGACAAAATCCAACGGAGAATTTGTAATATGATCGATACCGACATGGCAGCTCGTGACGTGGCTTCCCTGTGCCTCTTCCATAAATACTTTCACGGCTTCTGCTCCAAAGAACTGAGCTCACTGGTGCCCCCTAGATATGAATTTACTCGAGCTACTAGACTAGCAGGATGTGCGTTGTGGTACAGTGGATATCGGCTCGGACCGAGAAACCGGGGAGCCGAGTTCGAATTCCAGTTGAATCCATTGTATTCACTTACACGCAAATACCCTTGGGAAAGGTATTAATCCGTCTCTTCCTTCCAGTTATGGGTTAAATAACAGGATAGACTGGGTTCTATATAGTCTTGGTCGACAACCAGTCTACCGCAGAAAGCAATAGCAACCTACTGTGGGATAATCTTCTGCCCAGTCAGTCATGTCTCTTTCGAGACATGATCGCCCAAGCGTGTATCACGTATGGCACTTTACTGATTGACTAGACTAGCAACTAGGTCCCACCCTTTTACAGTGAAACCGAGAAAATGTAACCGCAATGTCTACTCTAACAGCCTCTTTTCACGCACTTCCCGCCCGTGGAATTTTCTTCAGTATACTTGCTTCCCCGGCAGCTACAATCTCCAAGAATTTAAATATAAGGTCAATAAACATCTATCTCCCTAACTCGCATCCTTTCTCTCAAGCGCTTTTCTCCATCCACTCCACCCCCATCACACCAGCATTCTCACCCTTCTATAACCCTTCTCCTGACACCCCCTATAACCTACCCCTCTTTCTCATCACTTCCCCATATGTATCCCCCTGCGCAACAGTGGCAGTAAAACTGCCTTGTTTGGGGGTGAAATAATAGATGTTTTTATCGATAACCCATCAATACCTACCGTCCCTAAAATGGGGAGCAGCACTATTCGATTAATGAAAACCAGCCGTCTAAATCTACAAATGCTCGTGAGAAACGCGTTTTTTGTGGTGCATTGGATATCGGCTCGGAACGAGAAATCGGGGAGCCGAGTCTGAATTTCAGCTGAATTCATTGCCTTCACTTACGCGCAAATACCCTTTGGAAAGGTATTAATCCGTCTATTCCTTCCAGTTATGGGTTAAATAACAGGATAGATTGGGTTCTCTAGCCTTGATCGGCAACCAGGCTACCGCAGAAAGCAATGGCAACCTACTGCAGGATAATTTTCTGCCCAGTCAGTCATGTCTCGAAAGAGACATGATCGCCCAAGCGTGCATTACATATGGTACTTAACTGACTGAATGAACATAATAGTTAGAAACAATTAAAGATTCTGCTGGGCATAAAGTGGGGGATCGGTTTTCTACTGCTATGAAGTAAAAAACTGATCCCCCACTTATTATACTTAATATAATAATGTAATATAATCTATCTCTTCCCCCTCTAGCTATGAGTCAAATAACACAACAGATTAGGTTCTATAGCCTTGGTCGGCAACCAATCTACCGCAGAAAGCAATGGCAACCTACCGCAGGATAATTTTCTGCCCAGTCAGTCATGTCTCTTTCGAGACATGATCGCCCAAGTGTGTATCACGTATGGCACTTAACTGACTGAATAAGAGAATGCTGAAAAGTTTTCAGGCCAACAAGCTTGTCAAAATCTGATCAAATATCAGATTATTTTTTAATTCCTTCTTGGTCGAGCTTAAAACTTTTCAGCACTTCATTATACACATCGGTAGTATTTCACATATTACATTCACCACTCATCACGCACACACACACAAAGAAAAAAAGGTTCTATCTTTCAGTCAATCTTCTCAACCTTATTTTCCCGCCCTCTTGTCATCCCCGTTATAGACAAATATGAAATTTAGAACCATGATATTATTACTTAATAGACGTATGGTTAAATAATTGTCGGAAACAATCTTTATCACGTTGATATTTAAAGTGGAGATCAGAGGCATGAGAAAAGGTAACAGGGTCGGGCGGAAAGCAAACATACCCTTCGATGCTTTAAAAAAAAAAAAATACCAGCGGAGAGACGTATATTTATTTTTTAATAAATTTTCCAGTGCCCTCTCCCTGAGCAGATTAAGCCCACCCAGTTTATTATTTTTACCCGTTTCCACCTTCAGCTCAAACCGGAAACAGTAATTATTAGATTCGGTTCACATTTTCATTTGCGCGCATTTGATTGAATTCTTTTTGAATTGTTTTTTTTTTATTCTTTCCAGAACTACCACATTCCATTCTTTGAGGATTTCATTTTTTATGAGTCACTTAAATGTCATACGTGATACACGCTTCGGCGATCATGTCTCTTTCGAGTCATGGCTGACTGGGAAGATTTTCCCACAGTAGGCTGCCATTACTTTCAGCGATAGACTGGTTGCCAAACAAGGCTCTACAACCCAATCTGTCCTGCTATCCAATACTTTTATCCAGATCAGTCAGTTAATACATGATACACGCTTGAACGATCGTCTTGAAAAAGATAAAACAGACTGGTTTTCCCGTAGTAGGTTGCCATTACTTTCAGTGATAGACTGGTTGCCAACCAAGGCTATAGAATCCAATCTGTCCTGCTATCCAATTTTTTTATTCAGATCATTCAGTTAATACGCGATACACGCTTGAACGATCGTCTTGAAAATGATATAAGTGATTTTCCCGCAGTAGATTGCCATTACTTTCAGTGATAGAATGGTTGCCAACCAAGGCTCTCGAATCCAGTCTGTCCTGTTATTTAACCCATAACTAGAGAGAGAAGGGGCGGATTTATACCTTGTTTTTCAAGAGTATTTATTTGTTAACATTGAAATGCTTTTTCAATCCTGCTTTAATTAACAGGTTGACGAAATCTGATTTCAATTATGAACTTTTATAAGAACCAACTTAGGCAATAGATTTTTTAAGAGTTAATTTATAACTCCAATTGAAGTCTTAACATTGCAATGATACTTCTAGTAAACAAATTATCTCAAAAACACGTAGTTGGCAAATTCGTAATTGTCAATGTATGTATAATCGATAAGTACGCACACACACACACATTATATATATATATATATATATATATATATACAACATTTTGATTATTTCTTATTTAAGTTATTAAAATCGCCTGAAGACACCACTCATGGTAGAAACCTGGGTAGCAAAATAACTCGTTTAAAAATGGAAAATATTCAAAGTTCAACAATATAATTGTATCAAACACTTTTTTTTATACAAATGTGTACTGGTCTAACCCTATTATGACCAAAAACTAAGTATTAAACAATCTATATCTATATCTATATATAAAAGGCGGCAAGGTGTGTGTGTGTGTGTGTGTGTGTGTGTGTGTGTGTGTGTGTGTGTGTGTGTGTGTGTGTGTGTGTGTATCTGTCTGTATGTCCTTTATACAAATCCACAATTTTTATCCGATTCTCACCAAACTTCACACAAATAGTCTTTAGGCTGAGTCTGAGCTCCAGGACCATGGATTAATTTGAAAGCTTTCATTACACCCGAGAAACGCCGGGCTAGTACAGAAATAATGAAAGTGAGAAAATTGCCAGTTTAATGTCGAAATCTCCTGACAAGTGGACCGATTAATTGCAAAACATTTCGTCTACGAAATTTTGGAATCCGGATGCCGATTATGCTGGTTATTATTTATTCAGTAAATGACAAATTTTATATTTGTATTAATCCTATGCATCCATATATTTGAGAACGGATTTGAGTGAAACAGTGAATGTGGACACATCAATAAAAAGAGCATGGTGACAGTTTTACGTCTCAATGTAATTTTGTGTTTCAAAACAATGTCAACTACATAGATGTTTATTTTTAGTTGATCAGTCAATTAAGTGCCATACGTGATACACGAAAGAGAACATGACTGACTTGGCATAAAATTTTTTCAGCAGTAGGTTGCCATTACTTCTTGCAGTAGACTGGTTGACAACCAAGCTTACAGGACCCAATCTGTTCTATTTAACCCATAGCCGGAGGAAGAAAGATATAAATCTATCTTTCCCAAGGGTATTTTGCGCGTAAGTGAAAGCAACGTATTCAAGTGCAATTCGAACCCGGCTCTCTGATTTCTCGTTCCGAGCTGACATTCACTGCACCACAACGCAAATTTGGGCAAACGTTAAACTGGGACTAAATTTAGCAGCTACGAATTCTAAAATTTCACTGTGTTTTATGCACGAGATATTTTCTTTCCCAGAATTTAGTAGCAGAAACGGTAATACTGTCTTTGTTTCTGGATTTGGTAGCAGAAACGGTAATACTGTCTTTGTTTCTGGATTTGGTAGCAGAAACGGTAATACTGTCTTTGTTTCTGGATTTGGTAGCAGAAACGGTAATACTGTCTTTGTTTCTGGATTTGGTAGCAGAAACGGTAATACTGTCTTTGTTTCTGGATTTGGTAGCAGAAACGGTAATACTGTCTTTGTTTCTGGATTTGGTAGCAGAAACGGTAATACTGTCTTTGTTTCTGGATTTGGTAGCAGAAACGGTAATACTGTCTTTGTTTCTGGATTTGGTAGCAGAAACGGTAATACTGTCTTTGTTTCTGGATTTGGTAGCAGAAACGGTAATACTGTCTTAGTTTCTGAACAGCCACTTTAATTATTCAAATAAGCCTTCGGGTTTGTGCATCACATTTGTCCGTCGTCAGAGGTTCCTGACAAATTCTCAGCTCGACCGAAATGCCAAAATGCTATGGTGCCCTATCTGCTGGAAATGAACTCTTCCCGCTTCAATAAATACTAACCTGCGAGACTTCCGGGGAGGCAGTCGAGAGACAGCCTTGACGCAACGTAACTAGACAGTTTGGATGTACACTTCTATCTGCTGACTAATAACACTCTTATTTTGTATCTATGTTCTGTTATTCAAATACACTAGTTCGACTTATCTTGTTTCCGTGTCTTTCTTCCTGGCCCTAACAGGCCATAACACAAGAGCTTAGAACTTTTGGGGATCTCTTCGGAATAATTACATCTAAAAATGGAACTAGCTTCGTCTCATTCACACGATAGCGTTTCCTTCCTGACCTGAAGGAAGTCTCTTAACCAGAGTCTGTGAAGAGGGAAAGAAAAAAAAACGCCGGAGATGGGGAAGCACCTTCAAGGGAGGGGGTAACTTAGCCTGAAGTGCATGCAGACATCTAGCTGGAATATACTGGCGACGTTTTGACAAGGCATTTAACACAAAAAGAAGTAAAGCTATGGAGACTTTATCAACCAATAGAATAATATTGTGCTGTACAACTGCTTACAAGAGATATCGGACAGATGATCAAAGACACAAAAAAATTCTTTGTTTTTCATTATCAATCCTTTTTATCTTTATATTGTGGAATAGTTTTCATACTGAAGGTTATAATCGTGCTATGTCGATTGCTAATCGACTTAAATGTTACGAACTTGATAATCTTCCACTGAAAGCTGTTTCCTTAGTATTTGGCTAACTGCCGACTAATATCAACTACCTTAGTCCAACTATGTCCAAACTTTTTTTTTAATCATATCACTCCAAGCAAGGCGGTAACGCCACTGATGCGCAGGGGGCTACAGAAGAGTGAAAAGATTAGAAAAGAGAAAGCCGGAAACCACATCCTAAACAGGGAACAAGGGATGAGCCTTTTCACCTGTTCAATACACGTGGGTGGAGTGTGGACCGGGCGATAGTTTAGTCTATCTACTCCAATTGAAAAAAAAAAAGAAAAGAGTGAAAAAATTGGAAAAAAGAAAGCCGGAAACCACATCCTAAACAGGGAACAAGGGATGAGCCTTTTCACCTGTTCAATACACGTGGGTGGAGTGTGGACCGGGCGATAGTTTAGTCTATCTACTCCAATTGAAAAAAAAAAAAGAAAAGAGTGAAAAAATTGGAAAAAAGAAAGCCGGAAACCACATCCTAAACAGGGAACAAGGGATGAGCCTCTTCACCTGTTTAATAGACGTGGGTGGAGTGTAAACCGGGCGATAGTTTAGTCTATCTACTTCAATTTACTGGAACGAACTAACAGTTCTACTGAACTCTAAAGAACTCTCTAGAACTCCTGTTAACTCTTATTAATATAGGAGGGAGAGTCCATTATCTGAGGAAAAGGTGTGTTTCACCATAACACTTTAACCTTTGAATTTCAAATAAGCGTTTCTCTTGAAAGTCTAATTGTAGTATGACAGTCAATATATATCGGCTACATGGCATATTGCTTCAAAATTAAACATTAGATTGCTGTTTAGGATTGAGTTCCCGGTTCCTTCTAAAGTTGGTAACATCAGAGATTCGCGAAAAGTAAAGATACCACGAGGAAAAAAATGTCCCAACCTGAATAAAAACAAAGTTTTAACGTCAAGATATTTATGCTATTATTAAACGGAATGAGCAATAATCCAGAAACAAAGACAGTATTCCCGTTTCTGCTGCCAAATCCAGAAACAAAGACAGTATTACCGTTTCTGCTACCAAATTCTGGGAAAGAAAATATCTCGTGCATAAAACACAGTGGAATTTTAGAATTCGTATTTTATTATTAAATTACTTTTTAAGCTTTTTTAGAACGTTCAAAATGTTGGTTAAAAATCTTGCTTTTCTCGTGTCAGCAGGTGAACCAAAGATTAGTATAAAAAATTTGTGTCTATTATTTGCTGTACAAAAACGCATTGAGTTGGAATTTTTTCTTGTAAATAAGGTCTCCCAGTTACCGAACATATATGAATTCTAAAATTTAAAAAAATTAATAAAACTAAGACATTTTTCTCTATTTCTGAGATGAGGTAGTATTTACAGTATTTACATAATTCGGACTATTGTTCTCTTCTTGGTTGCCATTTGGACGACGTTTAATATTATATCATTCTATTTGTCTATATTTTCGAGATGAGGTAGTATTTACATTATTTACATTATTTGGACTATTGTCCTCTTCTTGGTTGCCATTTGGATGACGTTTAATATTATATCATTCTATTTGTCTATATTTTCGAGATGAGGTAGTATTTACAGTATTTACATTATTTGGACACTTGTCCGAATCTTTGTTGCCATTTGTACGATGTTTCGGCCGTTGTACACTACGGCCTTCTTCAGGTGCTTGAAATTTCGAACCGAACCCTTTATTACAATCATTGGGGTATATCATCCTCATTCCTTGCGCAAAGTTACGATTGGAAGTCATGAGTTATCTCCCTCTAACCCTGCAAGCTACTTGTTCACTACTGCTATTGAACTCACAACGGATTTTCAAGTCACAGGAGCTAACCAACGTCTATATCCTTAGACGTTGGTTAGATGGAGATAACTCATGACTTCCAATCGAGGCTTTACGCAAGGAAGGAGGATGATATACCCAGTGATTGTAATAATGGGGTTCAGTTCAAAATTTCTGGCACCTGAAGAAGGCCGGAGCGTATAAACGTCGAATAAATGGCAACGAAGATGAGAACAATAGTCCGAATAATGTAAATACTGTAAAACTAAGACATTACTTAATTAGAAAAACTGGAATTGCTTTTATGAGTAAGATATATTATGGACCTTTTTTTTCAGAAAAGCATTTTTTTTTTCAATCAAAAAAATTTATTTTTACAAAAATTGTTTGCATTCTTAAAAAATTTAATTAGAATAATTTGTCAAGTTTTAAATTTCTGTATTAATTTGTACGATATTAAATAAAAACTATATTTACTAATCATAAATGGAAAAGCTTACTAAAATTCATCTACCCCTAATATTTTATACAGATAGCTTATAGAGAAAGATTTCTGTAGTGTGCGTATAAAAGTACCGATATTTTTGTAAATACGGATGTCCATACACGACATCGTTAGAAAATGAGTGGCAACATAGTAAATTTCAAGTCAAAGTACATAAAATTCAATAAGACATTAGATTAGAGTGAATATTTATAAACTTTTTAAGATTGCTGGCTACCGAAAAAAATGATATAAAAAAAGGTACTCGTAATGTGCGTTGTGGTGCAATGGATATCGGCTCGGAACGAAAAATCGGGGAGCCGAGTTCGAATGATCGTTGAATCCATTGCATTCACTTACGCGCAAATACCCTTGGGAAAGGTATTAATCCGCCTCTTCCTTCCAGTTATGGGTTAAATAACAGGACAGATTGGGTTCTATAGCCTTGGCTGGCAACCAGTCTACCGCAAAAATCAATGGCAACCTACTGCGGGATAATCTTCTGCCCAGTCAGTCATGTCTCTTTCGAGACATGATCGCCCAAGCGTATTTCACGTGTGGCACTTAACTGACTGAATGTTTTACAGATATGTCCACCGTATAAAAAATCGTTAAATTTCCACTTGTCAGTAAAGCTGCAAGGATAAAGAATGCATTTCTCCGATATTTTAAACTAAAAGTAATATTTGTTTCAACTCAGGCTAATTAAATTTTAAATCAACTAATATTCTTCAAATAAAGTTTCAGAAAATTGTTTTATTATTGAAAGATTTTTTATAAAGAGAATTACATTATGATGACAGGTGGCTAAAATGAGCGAGCTCAAGATAGAATCCCATCCAAGTCAATTTAAATTAGTTTAAAGTATTTTTCTTATTAGGAATATTAAATTAAATCTGTTAGCTTGAAATTAAAACTAAAATAAACGCTTCAAGAAATATTTTTCATTTTTTGAAATTCATTTTAAGCCTTAGGTATCACGTTTCTGTAAACATATATTCTTGTGTTTACGTCTCCGCTGAAACGCTAAACTTATTTACAGCTGAATTACCCTTTTTGAATAGAAGTAGATATGCTCGCCGATAAGACTCCCACGAGTAGCTATGCTCGCCGACTGCACGCCCACGAGTAGCTATGCTCGCCGACTGCACGCCCACGAGTAGCTATGCTCGCCGACTGCACGCCCACGAGTAGCTATGCTCGCCGACTGCACGCCCACGAGTAGCTATGCTCGCCGACTGCACGCCCACGAGTAGCTATGCTCGCCGACCTCACGCCCACGAGTAGCTATGCTCGCCGACCTCACGCCCACGAGTAGCTATGCTCGCCGACCTCACGCCCACGAGAAGCTATGCTCGCCGACCTCACGCCCACGAGAAGCTATGCTCGCCGACCTCACGCCCACGAGAAGCTATGCTCGCCGACCTCACGCCCACGAGAAGCTATGCTCGCCAACCTCACGCCCACGAGTAGCTATGCTCGCCGACTGCACGCCCACGAGTAGCTATGCTCTAAGTAGGTATAATTGTAGTTCTTAGTCTCAGCCATGATACCATTTACTCAGAGGACTTATTTAGTCTTCAAAATTCAGTTTACGACGAAAAAAACTTATTTGATATCGATACCTGGAAATCAAAATTTGACTTACATCCATTCATTTTTCTTTCAGTCTAAGGTTTCGCTTTAACTGGAAACAGCTATTGCTTTTTAGTCTCTCGTGCCAACGTCCAATGAGTCTGAGCTCCAGGACCATGGATTAGTTTTAAAGCTTTCATTACACCCAAGCAATGCTGGGCTATACTGCTAGTTTATATATATAAAGGACATAATAGTCTAAAGAATATTTTTGATGAATAATGAATTTTTTGAAAGAATTGTTATCATTTTTTTCTGAATTATTATAGTTTCTAAAGTTTCAAAATTTATATATATGGCGGTTAAGTTATTAAGTGGAAACTATATTTACTAATCGAAAATTGAAAAGCCTAATACAAATATTCGAGGCAAAAGAGTTTTTTTTAAATAATTTTTATTTTATTTATTGTGTGCGTGTATGAAGGGTGTTTTTGGAAAGTATGATATTTCGTGTGTGACATCAAAAGATCATGTGTTTTACAGTTCCTTTCCGTTACAGGAAAAAATTCTCAGCCATGATACCATTTACTCAGAGGACTTATTTAACCTTCAAAATTCAGTTTACGAAGAAAAAACTTATTTGATATCAATACCAGGAAATCAAAATTTGATTTACATCCATTCATTTTTCTTTCACTCTACGGTCTCGCTTTAACTGGAAACAACTATTGCTTTTTAGTTATTCGTTCAAATAGTCTGAGCTCCAAGGACCATGGATTAGTTTTAAAGCTTTCATTACACCCGAGCAACATCGGGCTATACTGCTAGTCTTTATTAATCATAAAAGAACAATAATATATAATAGATTGTCTGCATAAAAGGTCCTTTAAGCTAGTACGATAAACGTTGTAACAGATTTTTACAAATGTCCACGAAAAAATAAATATTACCATAGTGTATGAGAAAGACTTACTGAAATGGTGTAAGTTACTTCCCTTTAACTTTTTGAATACAGTTGATAATTTTTCCGTTAATTACACTAACGGAAACAAATAACATTGTCTTTTACTTATCAAAAAGACAGTATTATTAAAAGCTCAATATTTAATTTTGAGCTATATTATATTAAAGATTTTACACATAGAAAAAACTTTACTGATGTTTTTCTAAAATAATATATATACGTAAATTAAATACGCATAAATGTAAAGAAAGGGTTATATTCACTTGACATCCCCTATAACTTGTCAGTCTTTCTCATCACTCTCCCCTATGTAACCCCCTGCGCAACATTGGCAGTAAAATGCTTTGCTTGAGGTGAGATGATTAAAAAAAATCCAATTGCTTCTAGTCAGGATTGAAACCTGACAGAGTTGACATCAGTCAGCGATTCTACCTCTGAATTCCATGCATTATATATTTTAAATCCAATAGGATGAGCAAATAGGTAAATTCTAACTTTAGAACTTTTTTTTTTTAATCATATCACCCCGAGCAAGGCGGTAACGCCACTGATGCGCAGGGGGCTACGTAAGGGTAAAAAGAATGGAAAAAAACAAAGCCGGAAACCGCATCCTAAACAGGAAACAAGGGATGAGCCTCTTCACCTGTTCAATAGACGTGGGTGGAGTGTGAACCGGGCGATAGTTTAGTCTATCTACTCCAATTGAAAAAAAAAAATAAAAATAAGGAAAAGAGTGAAAAGATTGGAAAAGAGAAAACGGGAAACCGCATCCTAAACAGGAAACAAGGGATGAGCCTCTTCACCTGTTCAATAGATGTGGGTGGAGTGTGAACCGGGCGATAGTTTAGTCTATCTACTCCAATTGAAAAAAAAAAATAAAAAATAAGGAAAAGAGTGAAAAGATTGGAAAAGAGAAAACGGGAAACCGCATCCTAAACAGGAAACAAGGGATGAGCCTCTTCACCTGTTCAATAGATGTGGGTGGAGTGTGAACCGGGCGATAGTTTAGTCTATCTACTTGACTCTTACAGACGTGGTGTATAGTCTTCTATTATCAAGCCATGAATCTTTATATCTGCTTTTCCCCTTTTCTTACATCGTGCTGACAAATTTTAATCCCACCCCATTTTAACTTACTGTGTATGGATATGATTTTGGAGCTTCTTTTGGTATAGAAATCTTGTAACACATTTGAATTAATAAAGGTTTTGTTTTCCATTGGTGCTGATGAAGCGAGACGTTTCTTGCTAAAATGGCCATCAAACGAAATTAAATTTCGAAATTTTTGTATATATATATATATATATATATGAATTATTTTGGACATTATTTTTACCGATACTCGTATTTAAGTAGATATTCTGTTTTTAATTAAACAGTATTTTATATTTATATCTACCGGCCTGATTATTTCACGATAAATTTTTATGACGAAAATGTGTGCTATCCAGCGGGATTCGAACCTGCGACCCCTATTTACATAGGGGAAGCTACCATTTGATCTGGTACTGTCTTAACCACTCGACCATGAATAGCCTCTTGATCAGATATGGTTTGTTTACGATAGATCGAAAATTGTGTTATATAAGCATGATAAAAACCTCGATTTAAAAACTTAGATTTTCTGTCTTTATATATATTAATAATAATAATAATAATAATAATAATAATAGTAACAAAAATAATAATGCTAATACTAATAATTGTTATTCTATATTTTAGTTCGTTTCGAAAAACCCACCGAGAACAAACTCGGAGGGGAAAGACAAACTCGGAGGGGGAAAGAAGGGTTAAGTAAAAAAAAGAAACAAACGACGTACATGAGCATACGTCAAATACCCGTAGGAAAGAAAAAAAACGATATATATATGTTTCATTAAATAATATAGACAAGTTTTGTCTATTTATTTTATGTAAATTTTTTTCATAATGTCTGATAAGCTTAATAGCATTATCATTAAATGAACAAAGAAATTACAATATTGATGCATTTGTTTATCTAAGCTTTCGGCTTTCATAATCCATTTGCAAAGATGTTAAATTACATTATAGTATAACAATTCACGGACAAACGATAATGACAGTCTGTTTTTGTTGACATGGAAGATTTTCAAGCAACAACAAATTCGTGCATACAAGACGCACTACAGCTCATGACGTCACACATGACCACGCGACAATGTAAACAAAAAATATTAAGTATTGGAAATCATTGGAATAAACCAATGTCTTCTGTTATTAATTATAGACATTTTAGGATATCTGTGGAGATTTCATAGTTCATTTTGTATATATATATATATATATATATGCACTGTTCAATTAAAAACAGTATCTACACAAATACAAGTATCTATTAAAAATACTATAAACATTTTTATATATGTATATACCGTTTGTTAATCTATTTCGTAAATCTCTGGAACTTTCCGTTATATATATATATATATATATATATTTAAACGAGAAAGCAAGCTTATTATGACCTACTATCAAATTAAAATATACTGCTTTTATTTTATGAGGGACGAAGTCCAGTTTATTTGCATTAAAAAACAAAATTCAAATTCGAATTTAAATATCAAGATCGGAAATCAAAATCAGAAATATTTTTAAACAACCAAGCTTTCAGTTATTGACGAAGTTTATTTAAGTATGACACAAGAGCACATCTAGCAAAGATCAGAATGACAAAAGCTTGATATAAAAGATAAGTACGCCTAATAAACTTGGAAGAGAGCGGTATAAAATTATTTTAGAAAAGTGTATCGTTTTTTGTTTTAACTTAATCGATCATTAAATTCATTTAGAAAGGAAATTAATCTTCAAGAGAAGCTGTGGAACTTTTGCTTGGAAATTCTTGAATCAATGCAAAATTCCATTCTCCCCCAACCCTGGAAAAGAAAACGGTCGCCAGGATGGCATCATTCACGTGATAATCAACTTCCGGCCGGTGGAAGATGAACGTCATTACCCACTTCCTGCAGGGGTTCGCATGATTTGAGATGCCCGGATATATACCCACACCATACCTAATCAACCTGCCTCGAAAACTAACCGGGATGAATTGTGGGAAAACTGGCGAGAGCCCTAATTTTTTTTTTTTTCCTTTTTCAACGCCAGGATGAGGCTAGGACCTGAAGAAACGGGAAACAGGAAATTGGGTATGAGCGTGTTCAGAGGGTGTTTTAGGTCGGTGAATGTATATGAGGGTGCGTCTAAAGATATGTGGGAGAGAGAAAGATACAAAAGGGAAAAACAACATGGACAGGCGATAAAAAGAGACCAATATGAGCGGGAGGGAGAAGAATAAAAAATAAATTCAAATATATATATATATATATATATATATATATATAGAGAGAGAGAGAGAGAGAAATATTATTGACTGGAGAGAGACAGAAAGAAAAGAGACAGAGAGAGAGAGAATTGACTATGCGGAGAAAAAGTATAACGAGAAATGAACAGTTGAGGGAAGGGTATGAAACAAGTGACTAGAGAGAGAAAAAAAGCGAGGGAAGTGACCAGAGAGAAAACGAGAGGAAAAAAAAAAACAAGGCTAGAGAGAGAAAGGATCGGAAAAAAGATCAGGAAGAGAGAGAGAGAGAGAGAGAGAGAGAGAGAGAGAGAGAGAGAGAATAATGACCCGAGAGAGAGAGAGAGAGAGAGACAAACAAGTAAACAGATAGCGGGGGAGACTGGACACAAAAGTAACCAGGTTGCGGGAGAACGGACAAACAAGAAGCCAAATGGCGAGAGAGAGAGACGGGGGTAGCATCGACTAACAAGTAACCAGATGGGGGAGAGGAATAGGACCTTGAAAACAATAACCAGATAAGAAGAGATCAGACAGAAAGCGAATGGACAAACAAGTAACAACATAAGGGGAGAACGGACAATCAAGTAACCAGATAGAGAGAAAGAGTGAGAGAAAGAGGGAGGAAGGAAAGGAGGAAGGAAGGCACAGACTAGTCACGATATTGGGCGAGAAAGGAAAGAATAGACAAACAAGTAGATAGGGGGGATGGAAAAAAACAAGTAACCAAACAAGGGCAGAGAGTGAAGAGATTGGACAAAAAAGGTAGGTGGAGAATGGTATAGAAAGAAAGCACGCTAGTGGAAGAATGGTATAGCTAGTAAGCCCGGTAATGGAAGAATGGTATAGCAAGTAAGCACGCTAGTGGAAGAATTGTATAGCTACTAAGCCCGGTAATGGAAGAATGGTATAGCGAGTAAGCCCGGTAATGGAAGAATGGTATAGCAAGTAAGCACGCTAGTGGAAGAATGGTATAGCTAGTAAGCCCGGTAATGGAAGAATGGTATAGCAAGTAAGCACGCTCGTGGAAGAATGGTATAGCGAGTAAGCACGCTAGTGGAAGAATGGTATAGCGAGTAAGCACGCTAGTGGAAGAATGGTATAGCGAGTAAGCCTGGTAATGGAAGAATGGTATAGCAAGTAAGCACGCTAGTGGAAGAATGGTATAGCGAGTAAGCACGCTAGTGGAAGAATGTTATAGCGAGTAAGCACGCTAGTGTAAGAATGTTATAGCAAGTAAACACGCTAGTGGAAGAATGTTATAGCAAGTAAGCCCGGTAATGGAAGAATGGTATAGCGAGTAAGCACACTAGTGGAAGAATGGTATAGCGAGTAAGCACGCTAGTGGAAGAATGTTATAGCAAGTAAGCCCGGTAATGGAAGAATGGTATAGCAAGTAAGCACGCTAGTGGAAGAATTGTATAGCTACCAAGCCCGGTAATGGAAGAATGGTATAGCGAGTAAGCCCGGTAATGGAAGAATGGTATAGCAAGTAAGCACGCTAGTGGAAGAATGGCATAGCGAGCACACTAGTGGAAGAATGGTATAGCAAGTAAGCACGCTAGTGGAAGAATGTTATAGCAAGTAAGCCCGGTAATGGAAGAATGGTATAGCGAGTAAGCACGCTAGTGGAAGAATGGTATAGCGAGTAAGCACACTAGTGGAAGAATGTTATAGCGAGTAAGCCTGGTAATGGAAGAATGGTATAGCGAGTAAGCACGCTAGTGGAAGAATGGTATAGCGAGTAAGCACGCTAGTGGAAGAATGGTATAGCAAGTAAGCACGCTAGTGGAAGAATGTTATAGCAAGTAAGCACGCTAGTGGAAGAATGTTATAGCAAGTAAGCCCGGTAATGGAAGAATGGTATAGCGAGTAAGCACACTAGTGGAAGAATGGTATAGCGAGTAAGCACGCTAGTGGAAAAATGTTAGAGCAAGTAAGCACGCTAGTGGAAGAATGTTATAGCAAGTAAGCCCGGTAATGGAAGAATGGTATAGCGAGTAAGCCCGGTAATGGAAGAATGGCATAGCGAGTAAGCACGCTAGTGGAAGAATGTTATAGCAAGTAAGCCCGGTAAGGAAGAATGGTATAGCGAGTAAGCCCGGTAATGGAAGAATGGTATAGCAAGTAAGCACGCTAGTGGAAGAATGTTATAGCGAGTAAGCACGCTAGTGGAAGAATGTTATAGCGAGTAAGCCCGGTAATGGAAGAATGGTATAGCAAGTAAGCACGCTAGTGGAAGAATGGTATAGCGAGTAAGCACACTAGTGGACGAATGTTATAGCGAGTAAGCCTGGTAATGGAAGAATGGTATAGCGAGTAAGCACACTAGTGGAAGAATGTTATAGCGAGTAAGCCTGGTAATGGAAGAATGGTATAGCGAGTAAGCACGCTAGTGGAAGAATGTTATAGCGAGTAAGCCCGGTAATGGAAGAATGGTATAGCGACAAGCCCGGTAATGGAAGAATGGTATAGCAAGTAAGCACGCTAGTGGAAGAATGGTATAGCGAGTAAGCACACTAGTGGAAGAATGGTATAGCAAGTAAGCACGCTAGTGGAAGAATGTTATAGCAAGTAAGCCCGGTACGGAAAATGGTATAGCAAGTAAGCACGCTAGTGGAAGAATGGTATTGCGAGTAAGCCCGGTATTGAAGAATGGCATAGCAAGTAAGCACGCTAGTGGAAGAATGGTATAGCGAGGCTTCCGGTAATGGAAGAATGGCATAGCAAGTAAGCACGCTAGTGGAAGAATGGTATTGCGAGTAAGCCCGGTAATGGAAAAATGGTATAGCAAGTAAGCACGCTAGTGGAAGAATGGTATTGCGAGTAAGCCCGGTACGGAAAAATGGTATAGCAAGTAAGCACGCTAGTGGAAGAATGGTATTGCGAGTAAGCACACTAGTGGAAGAATGTTATAGCGAGTAAGCCTGGTAATGGAAGAATGGTATAGCGAGTAAGCACGCTAGTGGAAGAATGGTATAGCGAGTAAGCCCGGTAATGGAAGAATGGTATAGCAAGTAAGCACGCTAGTGGAAGAATGTTAGCGAGGTTGACTAGTGGAAGAATGTTATAGCGAGTAAGCCTGGTAATGGAAGAATGGTATAGCGAGTAAGCACACTAGTGGAAGAACAATATAGCGAGTAAGCCTGGTAATGGAAGAATGGCATAGCGAGTAAGCACGCTAGTGGAAGAATGTTAGAAAGGAGGGCCCGGTAATGGAAGAATGGTATAGCGAGTAAGCCCGGTAATGGAAGAATGGTGACAAGTAAGCACGCTAGTGGAAGAATGTTATAGCGATAAGCACACTAGTGGAAGAATGGTATAGTGAAGACGCTAGTGAAGAATGTTATAGCAAGTAAGCCCGGTAATGGAAGAATGGTATATAAGCAAGTAAGCACGCTAGTGGAAGAATGGTATAGCGAGTAAGCACACTAGTGGAAGAATGTTATAGCGAGTAAGCCTGTTAATGGAAGAATGGTATAGCGAGTAAGCACGCTAGTGGAAGAATGGTATAGCGAGTAAGCCCGGTAATGGAAGAATGGCATAGCAAGTAAGCACGCTAGTGGAAGAATGGTATTGCGAGTAAGCCTGGTACTGGAAAAATGGTATAGCAAGTAAGCACGCTAGTGGAAGAATGGTATTGCGAGTAAGCCCGGTAATGGAAAAATGGTATAGCAAGTAAGCACGCTAGTGGAAGAATGGTATTGCGAGTAAGCACACTAGTGGAAGAATGTTATAGCGAGTAAGCCTGGTAATGGAAGAATGGTAGACAGCGAGTAAGCACGCTAGTGGAAGAATGGTATAGCGAGTAAGCCCGGTAATGGAAGAATGGTATAGCAAGTAAGCACGCTAGTGGAAGAATGTTATAGCGACAGCACATGAAGAATGTTATAGCGAGTAAGCCCCGTAATGGAAGAATGGTATAGCAAGTAAACACGCTAGTGGAAGAAATGGTATAGCGAGTAAGCACACTTAGTGGAAGAATGTTATAGCGAGTAAGCCTGGTAATGGAAGAATGGTATAGCGAGTAAGCACTAGTGGAAGAATGTTATAGCGAGTAAGCCTGGTAATGGAGCATAATATAGCGAGTAAGCACGCTAGTGGAAGAATGTTATAGCGAGTAAGCCCGGTAATGGAAGAAGTGGTATAGCGAGTAAGCCCGGTAATGGAAGAATGGTATAGCAAGTAAGCACGCTAGTGGAAGAATGTTATAGCGAGTAAGCACAATTAGTGGAAGAATGGTAGCAAGTAAGCACGCTAGTGGAAGAATGTTATAGCAAGTAAGCCCGGTAATGGAAGAATGGTATAGCAAGTAAGCACGCTAGTGGAAGAATGGTATAGCGAGTAAGCACACTAGTGGAAGAATGTTAGAAGGAGTAAGCCTGTTAATGGAAGAATGGTATAGCGAGTAAGCACGCTAGTGGAAGAATGGTATAGCGAGTAAGCCCAGAAGGCTGAAGAATGGTATAGCGAGTAAGCACGCTAGTGGAAGAATGGTATAGCGAGTAAGCACGCTGGTGGAAGAATGTTATAGCAAGTAAGCACGCTAGTGGAAGAATGTTATAGCAAGTGTTCTGGTAATGGAAGAATGGTATAGCGAGTAAGCACGCTAGTGGAAGAATGTTATAGAAAGTATGCCCGGTAAGGAAGAATGGTATAGCGAGTAAGCCCGGTAATGGAAGAATGGTATAGCAAGTAAGCACGCTAGTGAAAGAATGTAGCATAGCGAGCACACTAGTGGAAGAATGGTATAGCAAGTAAGCACGCTAGTGGAAGAATGTTATAGCAAGTAAGCCCGGTAATGGAAGAATGGTATAGCGAGTAAGCACGCTAGTGGAAGAATGGTATAGCGAGTAAGCACACTAGTGGAAGAATGTTATAGCGAGTAAGCCTGGTAATGGAAGAATGGTATAGCGAGTAAGCACGCTAGTGGAAGAATGGTATAGCGGTAAGCACGCTAGTGGAAGAATGGTATAGCAAGTAAGCACGCTAGTGGAAGAATGTTATAGCAAGTAAGCACGCTAGTGGAAGAATGTTATAGCAAGTAAGCCCGGTAATGGAAGAATGGTATAGCGAGTAAGCACACTAGTGGAAGAATGGTATAGCGAGTAAGCACGCTAGTGGAAAAATGTTAGAGCAAGTAAGCACGCTAGTGGAAGAATGTTATAGCAAGTAAGCCCGGTAATGGAAGAATGGTATAGCGAGTAAGCCCGGTAATGGAAGAATGGCATAGCGAGTAAGCACGCTAGTGGAAGAATGTTATAGCAAGTAAGCCCGGTAAGGAAGAATGGTATAGCGAGTAAGCCCGGTAATGGAAGAATGGTATAGCAAGTAAGCACGCTAGTGGAAGAATGTTATAGCGAGTAAGCACGCTAGTGGAAGAATGTTATAGCGAGTAAGCCCGGTAATGGAAGAATGGTATAGCAAGTAAGCACGCTAGTGGAAGAATGGTATAGCGAGTAAGCCTGGTAATGGAAGAATGGCATAGCGAGTAAGCACGCTAGTGGAAGAATGTTATAGCAAGTAAGCCCGGTAAGGAAGAATGGTATAGCGAGTAAGCCCGGTAATGGAAGAATGGTATAGCAAGTAAGCACGCTAGTGGAAGAATGTTATAGCGAGTAAGCACGCTAGTGGAAGAATGTTATAGCGAGTAAGCCCGGTAATGGAAGAATGGTATAGCAAGTAAGCACGCTAGTGGAAGAATGGTATAGCGAGTAAGCACACTAGTGGACGAATGTTATAGCGAGTAAGCTCTTGGTAATGGAAGAATGGTATAGCGAGTAAGCACACTAGTGGAAGAATGTTATAGCGAGTAAGCCTGGTAATGGAAGAATGGTATAGCGAGTAAGCATGCGCTAGTGAAACAATGTTATAGCGAGTAAGCCCGGTAATGGAAGAATGGTATAGCGAGTAAGCCCGGTAATGGAAGAATGGTATAGCAAGTAAGCACGCTAGTGGAAGAATGGTATAGCGAGTAAGCACACTAGTGGAAGAATGGTATAGCAAGTAAGCACGCTAGTGGAAGAATGTTATAGCAAGTAAGCCCGGTAATGGAAAAATGGTATAGCAAGTAAGCACTACTTAGTGGAAGAATGGTATTGCGAGTAAGCCCGGTAATGGAAGAATGGCATAGCAAGTAAGCACGCTAGTGGAAGAATGGTATAGCGAGTAAGCCCGGTAATGGAAGAATGGCATAGCAAGTAAGCACGCTAGTGGAAGAATGGTATTGCGAGTAAGCCCGGTAATGGAAAAATGGTATAGCAAGTAAGCACGCTAGTGGAAGAATGGTATTGGCAGCAAGCCCGGTAATGGAAAAATGGTATAGCAAGTAAGCACGCTAGTGGAAGAATGGTATTGCGAGTAAGCACACTAGTGGAAGAATGTTGAGAAGTGAGTAAGCCTGGTAATGGAAGAATGGTATAGCGAGTAAGCACGCTAGTGGAAGAATGGTATAGCGAGTAAGCCCGGTAATGGAAGAATGGTATAGCAAGTAAGCACGCTAGTGGAAGAATGTTATAGCCAGTAAGCACGCTAATGGAAGAATGTTATAGCGAGTAAGCCCCGTAATGGAAGAATGGTATAGCAAGTAAACACGCTAGTGGAAGAATGGTATAGCGAGTAAGCACACTATGGAAGAATGTTATAGCGAGTAAGCCTGGTAATGGAAGAATGGTATAGCGAGTAAGCACACTAGTGGAAGAATGTTATAGCGAGTAAGCCTGGTAATGGAAGCATGGTAGTAGCGAGTAAGCACGCTAGTGGAAGAAAATGTTATAGCGAGTAAGCCCGGTAATGGAAGAATGGTATAGCGAGTAAGCCCGGTAATGGAAGAATGGTATAGTAAGTAAGCACGCTAGTGGAAGAATGTTATAGGCGAGTAAGCACACTAGTGGAAGAATGGTAAGAAAAGTAAGCACGCTAGTGGAAGAATGTTATAGCAAGTAAGCCCTGTAATGGAAGAATGGTATAGCAAGTAAGCACGCTAGTGGAAGAATGGTATAGCGAGTAAGCACACTAGTGGAAGAATGTTATAGCGAGTAAGCCTGTTAATGGAAGAATGGTATAGCGAGTAAGCACGCTAGGGTGGAAGAATGGTATAGCTAGCAAGCCTGGTAATGGAAGAATGGTATAGCGAGTAAGCACGCTAGTGGAAGAATGGTATAGCGAGTAAGCACGCTGGTGGAAGAATGTTATAGCAAGTAAGTACGCTAGTGGAAGAATGTGTTATAGCAAGTAAGCCCGGTAATGGAAGAATGGTATAGCGAGTAAGCACGCTAGTGGAAGAATGTTATAGAAAGCAAGGCCCGGTAAGGAAGAATGGTATAGCGAGTAAGCCCGGTAATGGAAGAATGGTATAGCAAGTAAGCACGCTAGTGAAAGAATGTTATAGGCGAGTAAGCACGCTAGTGGAAGAATGTTATAGCGAGTAAGCCCGGTAATGGAAGAATGGTATAGCAAGTAAGCACGCTAGTGGAAGAATGGTATAGCGAGTAAGCACACTAGTGGAAGAATGTTATAGCGAGTAAGCCTGGTAATGGAAGAATGGTATAGCGAGTAAGCACGCTAGTGGAAGAATGTTATAGCGAGTAAGCCCGGTAATGGAAGAATGGTATAGCGAGTAAGCCCTGTTATGGAAGAATGGTATAGCAAGTAAGCACGCTAGTGGAAGAATGTTATAGCAAGTAAGCCCGGGTAATGGAAGAATGGTATAGCGAGTAAGCCTGGTAATGGAAGAATGGTATAGCGAGTAAGCACGCTGGCAGAATGGTATAGCGAGTAAGCACGCTGGTGGAAGAATGTTATAGCAAGTAAGCACGCTAGTGGAAGAATGGCATAGCGAGTAAGCCTGGTAATGGAAGGATGGCATAGCGAGTAAGCCTGGTAATGGAAGAATGGTATAGCGAGTAAGCCTGGTAATAGAAGAATGGCATAGCGAGTAAGCACGCTAGTGGAAGAATGGTATAGCAAGTAAGCCCGGTAATGGAAGAATGGTGGCAGCGAGTAAGCACACTAGTGGAAGAATGGTATAGCGAGTAAGCACGCTAGTGAAATGTTAGAGCAAGTACATTAGTGGAAGAATGTTATAGCAAGTAAGCCCGGTAATGGAAGAATGGTATAGCGAGTAAGCTCCGGTAATGGAAGAATGGTATAGCAAGTAAGCACGCTAGTGGAAGAATGCATAGCGAGTAAGCCTGGGTAATGGAAGAATGGTATAGCGAGTAAGCACGCTAGTGGAAGAATGTTATAGTAAGTAAGCCCGGTAAGGAAGAATGGTATAGCGTAGTGTCTGGTAATGGAAGAATGGTATAGCAAGTAAGCACGCTAGTGGAAGAATGGTATAGCGAGAAGTACACTAGTGGAAGAATGTTATAGCGACTAAGCCTGTAATGGAAGGATGGTATAGCGAGTAAGCACACTAGTGGAAGAATGTTATAGCGAGTAAGCCTGGTAATGGAAGAATGGTATAGCGAGTAAGCCCGCTAGTGGAAGAATGGTATAGCGAGTAAGCACGCTAGTGGAAGAATGGTATAAAGGTGAGTAAGCACACTAGTGGAAGAATGTTATAGCGACTAAGCCTGTAATGGAAGGATGGTATAGCGAGTAAGCACACTAGTGGAAGAATGTTATAGCGAGTAAGCCTGGTAATGGAAGAATGGTATAGCGAGCAGCCCGCTAGTGGAAGAATGGTATAGCGAGTAAGCACGCTAGTGGAAGAATGTTATAGCAAGTAAGCCCGGTAATGGAAGAATGGTATAGCGAGTAAGCACGCTAGTGGAAGAATGTTATAGCAAGTAAGCCCGGTAAGGAAGAATGGTAAGGCGAGTAAGCCCGGTAATGGAAGAATGGTATAGCAAGTAAGCACGCTAGTGGAAGAATGGTATAGCGAGTAAGCACACTAGTGGAAGAATGTTATAGCGACTAAGCCTGTAATGGCTGATGGTATAGCGAGTAAGCACACTAGTGGAAGAATGTTATAGCGAGTAAGCCTGGTAGTGGAAGAATGGTATAGCGAGTAAAAGCACACTGGTGGAAGGATGTTATGCTTGGTAAGCCTGTTAATGGAAGAATGGTATAGCAGTAAGCACGCTAGTGGAAAGAATGGTATGTGACAGCAGTAATGGAAAGAATGGTATAGCGAGAGTAAGCACGCTAGTGGAAGAATAGTATATAGCGAGTAAACACGCTGGTGGAAGAATGTTATAGCAAGTAAGCACGCTAGTGGAAGAATGTTATGGCAAGTAAGCCGGTAATGGAAGGGCTTCGTATAGCAGGTAAGCACGCTAGTGGAAAGAATGTTATAGAAAATTATGCCGGTAAAGGAAGAATGGTATAGCGATAAGCCCATTAATGGAAGAATGGTATGAAATGTACGCTAGTGAAGAATGTTATAAGCGGTAAACACGTAGATGGAAGAATGTTATATGACCAAGCCGATTAATGGAAGAATGGTATAACGAAGCCAAGCGCACGCTAGTGGAAAGATAGTATAGCGAGTAAGCACACTAGTGGAAGAATGTTATAGCAGGTAAGCCTGGTAATGGAAGAATGGTATAGCGAGTAAGCCGCAGCTAGTGGAAGAATGTTATGTGACCAAGCCCATTAATGGAAGAATGGTATAGCGAATGCAGCCTGTAATGGAAGAATGGTATAGCAAAGTAAGCACGCTAGTGGAAAGAATGTTATAACAAGTAAGCCGGGTAATGGAAGAATGGTATGGCGAGTAAGCCTGGTAATGGAAGAATGGTATAGCGAGTAAACACGCTAGTGGAAGAATGGTATGTGATCACTTAGCTGGTGGAAGATATTTAACAACGAAGTAAACGCATTTAGATGAAGAATGGCATGGTAAGCCTGGTAATGGAAGGATGGCACATGGCGAGTAAGCGGTAATGGAAAGAATGGTATAGCGAGTAAGCCTGGTAATAGAGAGAATGGCATGGCGAGTAAGCACGCTAGTGGAAGAATGGTATAGCAAGTAAGCGTGTGGAAGAATGTACCTTTGATAAGCATAGTGGAAGAATGGTATGGCAAATATGCCTTTAGTGGAAAAATGTTAGAGCAATCTAAACGCGTAGTGGAAGAATGTTATAACAGTAAGCCAGTAATGGAAGAATGGTATAGCGGTAAACCCGGTAATAGATAATTTATAGCAAGTAAGCACGCTAGTGGAAAGAATGGTATGGCGAAAATTGGCCTGGTAATGGAAGAATGGTATAGCGAGTAAGCACGCTAGTGGAAGAGTGTTATAGCAAGTAAGCCGGTGGGAAGAAATGTATGCTTGAGTAAACGTGTGGAAGAATGGTATAGCAAGTAAGCGCTAGTGGAGAAGAATGGTATAGCGAGTAAACACCTAGTGGAAGAATGTTATAAAGCTAAGCCTACAATGGAAGGATGGTATAGCGAGAGTAAGCACACTAGTGGAAGAATGTTATAAGCGAGTAAGCCTGGTAATGGAAGAATGGTTATGCTTGATAAACCCGTAGTGGAAGAATGGTATAGCAGTATACGCTAGTGGAAGAATGTTATAGCAAGTAAGCCGGTAATGGAAGAATGGTATAGCGGTAAGCACGCTAGTGGAAGAATGTTATAGCAAAGTAAGCCAGTAAGGAGAAGAATGGTGAGTAAGCCGATGTGGAAGAATGGTATATAGATAGCCATGATGGAAAAGATAGTATAAGCGGTAAAGCACACTAGTGGAAGAATGTTATAAAGTTTGACTAAGCCTGTAATGGAAGGATGGTATAGCGAGTAAGCACACTAGTGGAAGAATGTTATAGCGAGTAAGCCTGGTAATGGAAGAATGGTATAGCGAGTAAGCCGCTAGTAGAAGAACATCGTCATAGCGGTAAACAGCTAGTGGAAGAATGTTATAGCAAGTAAGCCGGTAATGGAAGAATGGTATAAAGTAGCACGTAGTGAAGAATGTTATAGCAAGTAAGCCAGGTATGGAAGAATGGCATAGCGAAGTAAGCCCGGTAATGGAAAATGGTATAGCGAAGTAAACGCATTAGTGAAGAATGTTATGCCATTAGCTGCTAGTGGAAAAGATAGTATAAGCGGTAAAGCCGGTAATGGAAAGATGGTATAACAGTAACAGCACGCTAATTGAAGATATTTATAGCAGTAAACACCTAGTGGAAGAATGGTACTAGCAAAGTAAACACGCTAGTGGAAAGAATGTTATGGCAAAGTAAGCCAGTAATGGAAGAATGGTATAGCGAGTAAGCCGGTAATGGAAGATAGTAGTAGCAAGTAAACTAGCTAGTGGAAAAGATATTGCACCAGCGGTAAACACGATAATGGAAAAATGGTATAGCGAGTAAGCCGGTAATGGAAGAATGGTATAGCAAGTAACCGCAACTGGTGAAAGAATAGTATGGCAAGTAAACCCATTGTGGAAGAATGTATAACTTGAAATAGCTTTAGTGGAAAAGTGGTATAAGCGAGTAACCGAAAATTATGGAAGAATGGTATAGCAAGTAAACATATTTATTGAAGAATGATATTATAAGCGGTAAACGCGTAGTGGAAGAATGGTATATGGCAAGTATTACGCTAATGGAAAGAATGTTATAAGCAGTAAGCCGTTAATGGAAGAATGGTATAGCGAGTAAACCCGGTTATGGAAGAATGAGTATAGCAAGTAAACAGCTAGTGGAGAGAATGGTATAAGCGGTAAACACACTAAGCCGGAAGAATGGTATAGCGATGGCAACAATGGAAGAATGTTATGGCAGTAAGCCGTTAATGGAAGAATGGTATCATACGAGTAAACATTGTGGAAAGATAGTATAGCAAGTAAAGCAGCTAATTAAGGAAGAGATGTTATAGCGGTAAGCCGGTTATGGAGAAGAATGGTATAGCAAGTAAGCAAGCTAGTGGAAAAGATAGTATAGCAGTAAACACACTAAGCGGAAGAATGGTATACTTGATATACGCTAATGGAAGAATATTATAAGCGAGTAAACCGTTAATGGAAGAATGGTATAGCGAGTAAACCCGATCAACAGAATGGTATAGCAAAGTAAACACTTTAGTGGAAAAGATAGTATAGCAGTAAACACGCTAGTGGAAAAAATGTTACTAGCAAGTAAGCCAGTAATGGAAGAATGGTATAGCGATACCAAGCACGCTAGTGGAAAGAATGTTATAACAAGTAAGCCCGGTATGGAAGAATGGTATATAGTGCGCCAGTAATGGAAAAGGCGTGGTATAGCAAGTGGCAAACATTGGAAGAATGTTATGGCAGTGGCACGCTAGTGGAAGATGGTATGGCAGTGGCGGTAATGGAAGAATGGTATAGCAAGTAAACACGCTAGTGGAAGAATGGTATGGCGAGTAAGCACACTAGTGGAAGAATGGTATAGCAAGTAAGCACGCTAGTGGAAAGATGTTATATGAAGTAAGCCTTGATAATGGAAGAATGGTATAGCAGTATAAACCGGTAATGGAAGAATGGTATAGCAAGTAGCCACGCTAGTGGAAGAATGATAACAACGAGTAAGCCCGGTAATGGAAGAATGGTATAGCAAACGGCACGCTAGTGGAAAGATGGTATAGCGGAAGTGGCCAGTAATGGAAGAATGGTATAGCAAGTAAGCACGCTAGTGGAAGAATGATACATAGCGGTAAACACGTAGTGGAACAATGTTATAGCGAGTAAGCCCGTTAATGGAAGAATGGTATAGCGAGTAAGCCCGGTAATGGAAGAATGGTATAGCGAGTAAGCCCGGTAATGGAAGAATGGTATAGCAAGTAAGCGCGCTAGTGGAAGAATGTTATAGCAATAAGCCCGGTAATGGAAGAATGGTATAGCGAGTAAGCACGCTAGTGGAAGAATGGTATAGCAATTAAGCACGCTAGTGGAAGAATGTTATAGCAAGTAAGCCCGGTAATGGAAGAATGGTATAGCGAGTAAGCACACTAGCGGAAGAATGGTATAGCAAGTAAGCACGCTAGTGGAAGAATGGTATAGCTAGTAAGCACGCTAGTGGAAGAATGGTATAGCGAGTAAGCCCGGTAATGGAAGAATGGTATAGCGAGTAAACTTGGTAATAGAAGAATGGTATAGCAAGTCAGCACGCTAATGGAAGACTGGCATAGCAAGTAATCACGCTAGTGGAAGAAGGGTATAGCAAGTAAGCACGCTAGTGGAAGAATGGTATGGCTAGTAAGCCCGGTAATTGAAGAATGGTATAGCAACTAAGCACGCTAGTGGAAGAATGGTATAGCAAGTAAGCACGCTCGTGGAAGAATGGTATAGCTAGTAAGCCCGGTAATGGAAGAATGGTAGAGCGAGTAAGCACGCTAGTGGAAGAATGGTAAAGCAATAAGCCCGGTAATGGAAGAATGGTATAGCAAGTAAGCACGCTAGTGGAAGAATGGTATAGCAAGTAAGCACGCTAGTGGAAGAATGGTATAGCAATAAGCCCGGTAATGGAAGAATGGTATAGAAAGTAAGCACGCTAGTGGAAGAATGTTATAGCGAGTAAGCCCGGTAATCGAAGAATGGCATAGCAAGCAAGCACGCTAGTGGAAGAATGGTATAGCGAGTAAGCACGCTAGTGGAAGAATGGTATAGCAAGTAAGCACGCTAGTGGAAGAATGGTATAGCAATAAGCCCGGTAATGGAAGAATGGTATAGCAAGTAAGCACGCTAGTGGAAGAATGGTATAGCAATAAGCCCGGTAATGGAAGAATGGTATAGCGTGTAAGCACGCTAGTGGAAGAATGTTATAGCGAGTAAGCCCGGTAATGGAAGAATGGTATAGCGAGTAAGCCCGGTAATGGAAGAATGGCATAGCGAGTAAGCCCGGTAATGGAAGAATGGCATAGCGAGTAAGCCCGGTAATGGAAGAATGGCATAGCGAGTAAGCCCGGTAATGGAAGAATGGTATAGCGAGTAAGCACGCTAGTGGAAGAATGGTATAGCAAGTAAGCACGCTAATTGAAGAATGCTATAGCAAGTAAGCACGCTAGTAGAAGAATGGTATAGCGAGTAAGCACGCTAGTGGAAGAATGTTATAGCGAGTAATCACGCCAGCGGAAGAATGGTATAGCTAGTAAGCCCGGTAATGGAAGAATGGTATAGCGAGTAAGCCCGGTAATGGAAGAATGGCATAGCGAGTAAGCCCGGTAATGGAAGAATGGTATAGCGAGTAAGCACGCTAGTGGAAGAATGGTATAGCGATTAAGCACGCTAGTGGAAGAATGTTATAGCGAGTAAGCCCGGTAATCGAAGAATGGCATAGCAAGTAAGCACGCTAGTGGAAGAATGGTATAGCTAGTAAGCCCGGTAATGGAAGAATGGTATAGCAAGTAAGCACGCTAGTGGAAGAATGGTATAGCGAGTAAGCCCGCTAATGGAAGAATGGTATAGCAAGTAAGCACGCTAGTGGAAGAATGGTATAGCAAGTAAGCACTCTAGTGGAAGAATGGTATAGCAAGTAAGCACGCTAAATGAAGAATGGTATAGCAAGTAAGCACGCTAAATGAAGAATGCTGTAGCAAGTAAGCACGCTAGTGGAAGAATGGTATAGCAAGTAAGCACGCTAATTGAAGAATGGTATTGCGAGTAAGCACGCTAATTGAAGAATGCTATAGCAAGTAAGCACGCTAGTGGAAGAATGGTATAGCAAGTAAGCACGCCAGTAGAAAAATGGTATAGCGAGTAAGCACGCTAGTGGAAGAATGTTATAGCGAGTAAGCACGCCAGTGGAAGAATGGTATAGCTAGTAAGCCCAGTAATGGAAGAATGGTATAGCAAGTAAGCACGCTAGTGGAAGAATGGTATAGCAATCAGCCCGGTAATGGAAGAATGGTATAGCAAGTAAGCACGCTAGTGGAAGAATGGTATAGCGAGTAAGCCCGGTAATTGAAGAATGGTATAGCGAGTAAGCCCTGGTAATGGAAGAATGGTATAGCAAGTAAGCGCGCTAGTGGAAGAATGTTATAGCGAAGAAGCCCGGTAATGGAAGAATGGTATAGCGAGTAAGCACGCTAGTGGAAGAATGGTATAGCGAGTAAGCACGCTAGTGGAAGAATGGTATAGCGAGTAAGCCCGGTAATCGAAGAATGGCATAGCAAGTAAGCACGCTAGTGGAAGAATGGTATAGCAAGTAAGCACGCTAGTGGAAGAATGTTATAGCAAGTAAGCCCGGTAATGGAAGAATGGTATAGCAAGTAAGCACGCCAGTAGAAGAATGTTATAGCGAGTAAGCCCGGCAATGGAAGAAAGGTATAGCAAGTAAGCCCGGTAACGGAAGAATGGTATAGCAATAAACCCGGTAATGGAAGAATGGTATAGCAAGTAAGCACGCTAGTGGAAGAATGGTATAGCAAGTAAGCACGGTAAATGAAGAATGCTGTAGCAAGTAAGCACGCTAGTGGAAGAATGGTATAGCAAGTAAGCACGCTAATTGAAGAATGCTATAGCAAGTAAGCACGCTAGTGGAAGAATGGTATAGCAAGTAAGCACGCTAGTAGAAGAATGGTATAGCGAGTAAGCACGCTAGTGGAAGAATGTTATAGCGAGTAAGCACGCCAGTGTAAGAATGGTATAGCTAGTAAGCCCGGTAATGGAAGAATGGTATAGCGAGTAAGCCCGGTAATGGAAGAATGGCATAGCGAGTAAGCCCGGTAATGGAAGAATGGCATAGCGAGTAAGCCCGGTAATGGAAGAATGGCATAGCGAGTAAGCCCGGTAATGGAAGAATGGTATAGCAAGTAAGCTCGGTAATGGAAGAATGGTATAGCAAGTAAGCACGCTAGTGGAAGAATGTTATAGCAATAAGCCCGGTAATGGAAGAATGGTATAGCGAGTAAGCACGCTAGTGGAAGAATGTTATAGCGAGTAAGCCCGGTAATGGAAGAATGGTATAGCGAGTAAGCCCGGTAATGGAAGAATGGTATAGCGAGTAAGCACGCTAGTGGAAGAATGGTATAGAGAGTAAGCACGCTAGTGGAATATTGGTTTAGCGAGTAAGCACGCTAGTGGAAGAATGGTTTAGCGAGTAAGCACGCTAGTGGAAGAATGGTATAGCGAGTAAGCCCGGTAATCGAAGAATGGCATAGCAAGTAAGCACGCTAGTGGAAGAATGGTATAGCTAGTAAGCCCGGTAATGGGAGAATGGTATAGCAAGTAAGCACGCTAGTGGAAGAATGGTATAGAGAGTAAGCCCGGTAATGGAAGAATGGTATAGCAAGTAAGCACGCTAGTGGAAGAATGGTATAGCAAGTAAGCACGCTAGTGCAAGAATGGTATAGCAAGTAAGCACGCTAGTGCAAGAATGGTATAGCAAGTAAGCACGGTAAATGAAGAATGCTGTAGCAAGTAAGCACGCTAGTGGAAGAATGGTATAGCAAGTAAGCACGCTAATTGAAGAATGCTATAGCAAGTAAGCACGCTAGTGGAAGAATGGTATAGCAAGTAAGCACGCTAGTAGAAGAATGGTATAGCGAGTAAGCACGCTAGTGGAAGAATGTTATAGCGAGTAAGCACGCCAGTGGAAGAATGGTATAGCTAGTAAGCCCGGTAATGGAAGAATGGTATAGCGAGTAAGCCCGGTAATGGAAGAATGGCATAGCGAGTAAGCCCGGTAATGGAAGAATGGCATAGCAAGTAAGCTCGGTAATGGAAGAATGTTATAGCAAGTAAGCACGCTAATGGAAGACTGGCATAGCAAGTAATCCCGCCAGTGGAAGAATGGCATAGCAATAAGCCCGGTAATGGAAGAATAGTATAGCAAGTAAGCACGCAAGTGGAAGAATGGTATAGCAATAAGCCCGGTAATGGAAGAATGGTATAGCAAGTAAGCACGCTAGTGGAAGAATGGTATAGCAATTAAGCACGCTAGTGGAAGAATGGTATAGCAATTAAGCACGCTAGTGGAAGAATGGTATAGCTAGTAAGCCCGGTAAAGGAAGATTGGTATAGCAAGTAAGCCCTGTCATCGAAGAATGGTATAGCAAGTAATCACTCTAGTGGAAGAATGGTATAGCAAGTAAGCACGCTAGTGGAAGAATGGTATAGCGAGTAAGCCCGGTAATGGAAGAATGGTATAGCAAGTAAGCCCGCTAGTGGAAGAATGGTATAGCAAGTAAGCCCGCTAGTTGAAGAATGGTATAGCAAGTAAGCCCGCTAATGGAAGAATGGTATAGCGAGTAAGCTTGGTAATGGAAGAATGGTATAGCAAGTCAGCACGCTAATGGAAGACTGGCATAGCGAGTAAGCACGCTAGTGGAAGAATGGTATAGCAAGTAAGCACGCTAGTGGAAGAATGTTATAGCGAGTAAGCCCGGTAATGGAAGAATGGTATAGCGAGTAAGCCCGGTAATGGAAGAATGGTATAGCAAGTAAGCACGCTAGTGGAAGAATGGTATAAACAGTAATCACGGTAGAGGAAGAATGAAATAAGTAATCACGGCAGGGGAACAATGGAACTATCGCCCGGTTTACACCCAAGTCTTTTGAACAGGTGGAGAGGCTCATCCCTTGTTTCCTGTTGGGGATGTGGTTTCCGGCTTTTTCTTTTCCAATCATTTTACTCTTAAGTAGCCCCATGCGCATCAGTGGCGTCACCGCCTTGCTTGGGGTGATATGATTTAAAAATAAACAATAACAAGTAACTCGGGAGGGAATGAACGGACAATCAAGGAACTCGATAGCGTAAATGATGGGGGAGAGTAGACGAACCATATAAGTAGAAAGACCGTGGAGAATTGACAAGCAATAACCGTATAGGAAGAAAATAGACAATCAAGTAACCAGAAAACTAAACAATGAACAAACAAGTGGTCACATTGAGAGAGACCTGGTTAGTACGGACAAACACGTAACTAGAATGGACAAACATGTAACTATATATGAAGAGAGATGGCGAGAATGTACAAACAAGCAAACAGATTGGGAGGAGATAGGTGAGAATGGGCAAATAATTATTCATTTGGGGCGAGAGGCGAAGTATGGATAAATAAGCAACCAGATTGTGGAAAGATAAATGAGAATGGACTAACCAGATACAGAGAGAGTTGATTTTCTAAAAAGCCGAAATATGGGGTCCTACTCACTTAGGTTCTAGCAAAACAAGCTTGCTAAGCATTACACCACGTCGACGTGCCAAAACCAGATACGGAGAGAAATGAAGCCGAATGGACAAAACAACTACACCCTTCCCCTGTTAAATCAATTTTTCGCCCACTCAAATTAACATTCCGACCAGTCGCATGATTAAATTAATTTTATAACTTGACGAGCAGGATAGCCCGGCGTTGAAAGCTTTAAAACTAATTCATGGTCCTGGAGCTCAGACTCTTTGGACGTTGGCACGAAAGACTAAAAAGCAATAGTTGTTTCCAGTTAAAGCAAAACCGTAGACTGAAAGAAAAATGAATGGATGTAAGTCAAATTTTGATTTCCTGGTATTGATATCAAATAAGTTTTTTCTTCGTAAACTGAATTTTGAAGGCTAAATAAGTCTTCTGAGTAAATGGTATCATGGCTGAGACTAAGAACTACAATTATACCTACTTAGAGCTAAACCCGAAGCAAAAACTAAAATAAAAGGGCTGAAAAACCACAGACATACAGGTAGATAAGCAGATACGCGCACAAACATCTTGCCTATATATATATATATATATATATATATATATATATTATCGATTTTCTGCACTATTCTAAGAACTGCAACCTTGAAACTTGTGAATATCGTTTCTGATGTCTTTGTCTATGAGTATCAAATTTGATTAAAATCGGATCGCTCCTTCTATAACCCGATTTTTTCGATTATCGATATTTATCAGGGGTAGCTCGACACAAAACCTAGTTAAGAACACTCGCAGACGCTTATAGTACAACTGTGTAAATTTTCAAGAAAATCGGTTCAGCCGTTTCGGAATCTATAAATAACGGACACACACAGACAAAGTTCCATTTATAAATAAGTTTAGATTTAGATTTTGAATTTATATTACACAGTATGAACAACATATCTGTCGGTTCTTCGTCTGAACATTTCGATAGTACTGCTCTTAATATCCCTAAGAGAAGACCCATGCATGGTGTCAGGAGGGAAAAGTATATGAAAATTTATCCTACTGGCCAAAGAATGAGTGAAGGTGGCTGTCAGAGATGGTGGTGACTGAAAGGAAGTGGCGAAAAACAATGGCATAAATTAGAAGACTGCAAGGGGGTTTAATCGCAGTAAATTTGGGTTACCAAAGAGTAGATGTGGGTTTTGGTATAGGGACGTCCAGGCAGAATATGAAGTGTATTTACTGGAAAAATTGTCAGAAAATCCTGCAGCCACCCTAAACTCACAGAAGCATAATCTTATGAATGAGTTGACCGACACTTGGACACAAAACTTATTGCTGTCAAAAAGGCTATCTACCAGCCAGATACCATAAATCATCACCCGTTACACCCAATGGTGTTTTACAGCTGCATTTCGCAGTTTCCATAACAAGCTTTTTTTTTATGGGGCAGGGTTGTTAGCCCTGCGCTCAACCCCCAAACGTGACAGAAAGTGTTTTTATGGGGCACTCACTACTCAATTGTAATGATTCTAGCGAGACAAGCTTGCTTACTATTACACCACCTCGAGGTGCCCAGATACCATGAATAGTGACCAGAAAAAAAGACAGACAAAGGATTTATGCGACGAGACTTTTGAAACTACAAGGAGCCGGGAAGACACTGATGCCAATCTCAACTTATTTTGCAGACGTTCCCTAGCTCGTGCATCCAGGTGTTTTAGAGCATTGCTTCCCCTTCCATCGTCGAAGGAGTCAAACATGTACGTTCTGGGTTTGATGGGTCAGACAAGTTTGGTGGTCTGGAACAGGAGGAAGGAGTCGGGAAAGAAGGATACATACGGACAATGTTCTTTGGCGGCACTACGTAGAGCCAGTGACAAGCATGGCATCATTATGGCAAACACAGTTGTGATTATTGATAATGCGCCAGTACATTCTAAAGTCAAGTAGTACAGTGGGGGTGCTGCCGATCTTGAGGGGGCCGTGTAAGATGAATTTCTGGTTATTTAGAAAATTAGGGAGTGCTAGTTCGAGGAAATGCATTTAGCTGTGTCAAAAGTGTTCAATCAAGCTCTAGAATTATTTAACTATGGAGATTTTAAAATTTGGGTTATGAAAGAGGGCAGGATGGCTTGGATCTAGACATGTCACTTTTTAATTTTGTCTGGGTAAAATACATAGTGGGACCTTAGATTTTTTAAAATGGGTAAACAATATTTTCAAAATAAATAATTTTTACCGTTTATTTTAACATATCACCTGAAGAGGAACAGTTTTGTTGTGAAGCATAAACATTTTTGTGTAGTGATATTATGCTTTTATAAACCATTGTAATATCAAAATTACAATATTAAGCTCTACTCTGTATCGGGCACTCTTTATAAAAGTAGATGCTTGGCTTGAACAGTGGGTTTTTAATCTACGTGTTCTTTCACTTTTCTGTAATTCAGAAATATATATATATATATATATATATATATATATATATATATTCCATTTTTAAACGAGTTATTTCGCTACCCAGATTTCTACCATGAGTGGTGTCTTCAGGCGATTTTGAATAACTGATTTTACCGTTTTTCTTTTTAAGAACGCTCTTGTAACGGTGTTTTATTTGAACGTTCACATGGCAGGAAATTTATGAACGCACAATTTTTTAATTAAAACGGATTATGGCATTTTCATCCATGGTTGTATGAACCTAAGAGGTATTTCTTAGTGTGGATGCATTTAGTCATAATTTCCGTTCTTTCATTTAACAGTTTGTCTTTATTTGGGAATATCATAAATTCTAATTTTTCTTCTTGGCACAGTCTACATATTTGGCCACCGTTGTAAGGCTTGGCTGTTTTTAAAATGCTCTACGTTATGTCTGGGTCTTTTCCATATTTTGATTTCAATTTCCGCACATAGCGAGAGAGATATATTCTATAGAGTAGAGGTTTGCAAGTTACTTTCGAAAGTAAAGCGGTAAGAATTGTTGGAGATTTAATTCTATTTTTTAAAAGGCATCATCAAAAAATTGGAAATTTGTCGGAAGTGCATTATAGTTACGAGAGAGTAAAATAGAGAAAAGGAAAGAAAACGAGAGGGAGGAAAGCAAAGAAAGAATTATGTGAGGTTAATAGATAACGATGAAGAGGCAGGGTTGTCTACATTGATAAACATTACAAATTACAATTTTATTTTCCTTTATTTTGTAATTTGTTGTGTTTTTTCCCTATATTGATTTGACCGAAATTACTCGAATAGTTTACCGGAAGTATGGCGTTAACCTCACCGGAAGTTAGCCTCTCTAGACCTCCATTTGCAATTTGAATAAGAGGAAACGCTTCATTTTAAAATTTTCTGCTTCAAAATATGCCTTTGTCTCTTATTTTTGCTACTTTTACAAAAGCAAAATAAGAAATGGGGAAAAAATAACATTTTTTTCCAAATTAAATGAGGGACGTACATCCGCTATTTAGCGAAAATTTGTCTTTGAAAAGTCAAAATATAACAGCAGAAGAGCTACTTTATGCATTAAATTTCAGTGCCTATTTAAATCTAGTTTAAATAATTAACCAAATTCAAAGTTGAATCCCAAGCCCTACAACAGAAACCCACACGCATTATGAATCTTATGCGTCGATGATTTTATAGTATAACTGTCATGATAACAGCAGCAGTGTTAAAAAATAAATAAACCTTGTCATATTATCAGGCACCATTTAGTGATTGAAGCAACACGAGTAAAAATCAGTTATAGTTCTATGTATAATATGGAGAAAATAATAAGCATAATAAAGAAAAAAAATAATCTAGAAGTAGGGAGATGGTTAATGTTTATTAAATTGACCTTGTGTCAAACATAACCAAACTGCCTACAACTTACAGGTTTTATCAGAATCATCAGAAATTTATCAGAAAGTAGAAGAATAAAAGTATACCTTTTGTATGTTTCAATAGAAATTTGTTAATAGAAAAGAATAACATGAATTAGTAGAGAAGTTAAATCTTCAATAAAGAAACAGTATTAATAAGTTAAGGGTATCAAAGTTCGTAGTAGTCCTTGTGGGAGTGAATTTGTGTGTATGTAGGCAGGAATGAGCGTTATCATTAAATAGGACTGTCTTTGAAGTATTCGCTCAGTCTTAAAGGGTTGCGTTCGGTTATCAAGTATAAAAAAAAGTCAGACGGGTAAACCGTGAGACTGAAGAGGTGAGGGTGAAAGATAGCGATCATAATAACGATTGCTTGACGTTTGTCGAAGGACGTTAATTACACTCGTATACTTCTCTCTGGCGCCAGTCGAACTTGCCCAGTCTTTTATTTCGTTTGTGGGGCACGAAAAGGTCATTTGGGAATTCATTCCTGGATATGATTCTGGCCTTTCTATTGATCGACGAACAAATTTCGCGTCGGCTCACGGAAAGGTCTGTGAAAGAATTTGTTTCTGATAATTGAAGATTATTTGAATTTTGTTTTTAGATCCTAGTTTTTATTGGCCAAAAAACATTCCGCATCAAGGTGTGAAATTTCACGAGTTTTGTTTTGGATTCACTTTTTGCGTGCGTGTTAAGCAAAGTTTGTAATTCAAGTCTTTTTTTTATTTCTAACAAAATCAATGAGTCAGTGCTTAGTATTTGAATTTTAAATCTAGAACTTATTTTATTCACTACAATAGCAATTATAAGAACACAAAACCACCAAATATATAAAAAAACTTACTTGTAGCAACAAAAACAACTGACGACTTAATAATAAATGTTTAATTAATAATATACACTCCTGATCAAAAATTTAAGACCACTTAAAAATCTTTAAAAATAATTTTTTTTTTTTTTTTACAGATAAATTTTAAACTCCTACCACTTAAGGTTACCAATACTACAATCTAAAAGGTTATGGAAACAAAAAGCTATATTTTATATAGAAATTTACATTTTTATAAAATGAGGCGATTTACACATGATCAAAATTATAAGACCAGAGACAAAAATTCTACGAAATTGTACAAAAAGTGTATGAAAATATTCAACAACCAAATTTAATAATGAGTTCTACCTCCACTGCTTTTGATGACTTCAATGTCATTTTAAACAGATCCCCAAATAATACATTATCAAAATATATATGGAGTCAATATATATATATATATATATATATATATAGATAGATAGATAGATAGATAGATAGATAGATACTAAAATTAAATGAGAAATTTTAAAAAATGTACCTCCATGTAATATTAATAATAGGTTTTGTAAACTATGTTTAGAAGAAAAAAATCGATAACTTTTAAAAATGTAAATAGGAAAAATGAGATTATGTGTTGATGCCGACACTTTGATATTTATTTGTTACTTAAATTTTTATCGTAGCACCAGGCTACTCACCTCAAAGCTCTGGTGTTTACATCACGTAACCATAAGAAAAACGAAAATGAGGCTTATAACGAATGTGACTTACACAGGGGTGTATAAAAGCAGCAGTCTAAAGCTAAATTTCTCCAGTAGTTGGCCCGACACAGGCATGGCAGGATGATGCCATCCCCGAGACCTGAATGACGTGCGAATGTCCTACCTTCACTTCCGGCCTGACAATGACCTGAATTTCTGAGTTCCTGCCAGACACATCAATTTTCAGGACAAAAGAAACTGTTCTTTTCAGGAGAACACTTTCCTCGAATTAACACGACTGCCATTTTCAGAGCAAGAAAGTCTATCTTATAGCGATATTCACCAGCTCGATACAGTAACCAGTCACTTCCAGTGAAGAGCCCAGTCCGATCCGGCAGCAACTTCCAGCGTAGCAAGAAGTCTAGTTAGACCAGCTGGCGATATTCAGCGTATCAGTCCTATTTCAACTCCGGACCGCTCAACCGTCGACTACAAACCTAGTTTACATGCTCGTCACTGGGACCGACCCTTACTTCGTTAGCTAGTGCAGTCTGACACCAGACTGCGGCAATGCTCGATGAACCAATATCATCAGCCCAGTACAGCAACTACTAACAATTCAGACCTCATCCCCTAGTCTACGAACCACTAGCAACGCAAACCGATCGACTCAAGCCGGCGAGCGGTGGACACCGCTCTATCAGAAAGTTTTACGGCGACGCAAGAGATCGTTTAAACTGTAACACAATAAAAGTTGTCAGACTTTGGCAACGTTTCTCACTCAATATTTTGTTTTTGTTATCCTTGCCTTTCCTGACTATTTTCTTAAAAGGCTATAGAATCGGTTACCCATAACCAAACATGCTAATAATACCTATGGGTAACCGATTCTACAAACTTTTAAGAAAAAAAAATCATCTATATATTATATTAAAAAAATTTATTTATATATATATATATATATATATATATATAGTCTGATAAGCTTAATAGCATTATCATTAAATGAAGAAACAAAATCACAATACTGATACATAATTTTTTTTATAATCCATGCTAAGCTTTTGGCTTACATAAAGATGTCAATTACTTTAGTATGACAATTCACAGACAAAACAATAATGACAGTCTGTTTTTTACATGGAAGATTTCCAAGCAACAAGAAACTCGTGCATACAAGACGCTGAAGCGAATATTGCACCACGGCTCATGACGTCACGCATGACCACGTGAGAGTGAAAACAAGAAATATTAAGTATGGGAAGCCATTGGAATAAACCGGAAGATAGATATCTTGCCGAATCACACACATTTTCGTAACAAAAATTTATCGTAAATAATCAGGCCGGTAGAAATTATATATATATATATATATATATATATATATATATATATTGTGTATTTAGACAGCATTTCTTCGTTGATGCCTGTTTCATTAAATAAGATAAACAATTTTTGTCTGTTTATTTTATGTAAGTTTTTCATATTGTCTTAAAATTATTTCATATCCTGCCGAATGACATATAACTGAAAAACATTACGTTCATCAACGAATACGTAAGCAAATGGAATGCTCATAAAATGTGCGTGTCTATAAAGGAATTTAAAAAACGCAAAAAATGTAAAAGAAAATGCGGAATTCACAAAAATCGGAAATATTTAATTCAATACACCCTTGATGAGTGGATAATACTATGAAATTTCTGACATCTTTCAATTGTAATACACGAAAGATTATCCGTGAGTCTGAACGGATTTTATTAAAAATAAGCAAACATTATGTTTGCAGTTTATTTAATCTGACATGTTAAAAAAAATTGCTGCCTAAATATACACACACACACACACACACATATATATATATATATATATATATATATATATATATATGACCTTGTAACTGAACCATATTTTACTGCCCGATGGTGGTGCATTCAGCTCTGAAACTTGATAGATTTTGAGTTGCAATATGCTATTATAACAATGTTTTTCTTTTAATAATATATATAAGAAAACTTAAGACAGACGCGTTATTTCATGGTGAATAGGCCTATTTTCACTTTATTTAACGAAGGATTCTACACGAATGAGATTCTCAAAAAACCTAAGGAAACGAATAAAAAAATAAAGGTCGCTCCCTTAAAAGAAAATTAAGAACAACACATCCGTACAGACGGATGTATTGTTCTTAATTTTCTTTAAGGGAGCGACCTTTATTTTTTTATTTTTTTATTCGTTTCCTTAGGTTTTTTGTGAATCTCATTCGTGTAGAATCCTTCGTTAAATAAAGACGGAAGCTGACGATGGCTCGCCTGAAATAGGCCTATAATTCCGATCCACCATGAAATAACGCGTCTGTCTTAATTTTTCTTTTATTTGCTCTATATGTATTTATATGCATATATGTTTAGAGCTCTTTTAGAGAGTTATCCTACCACTGTATGTAAAGGATACTCCTTTGAATTCTTCTATGCCCACATTGCATGCTGATTATATATAAACAGAAAATGAATGTCTATTATGGTTAATCATGAACCGTTCTGAAAATCGTATTTTAGCTTTAATTTCTGGTGAAAATAGGAAAACATTTTGAATATTTGGATATTTTTATTACTTGATCTAAGATTTCGGCTCACGTGAGCCATCTTCAGAGTGGTTATATGGACATTTATACAAAGATATTCACTAAAATGTTATTCACTGAAGTAAAACGACTCAAGATTAATCATAATACACATTCATTGACTGTTATATTTATCAATATATATTTAAATAATGATCTACTACTACAACAACATATATATATATATATATATATATATACAGTAGTTAAAATTAGTCAATTACTTTAACTTGGCGTTACTGTCCATAAAAAAGGTTATGAATCCAGCTTCCCCATCTATGGATTAAATAGTATTGCAAGCTGCGTGGTCTTCGTTCAAGAAGGAACACTGATTTTAAGTTGTTTGGTAATTTGTGTAATCAGTCAGTTGAGTGCCATACGTGATACACGCTTGGGCGATCATGTCTCGACAGAGACATGACTGACTAGGCAGAAGATTATCCCGTAGTAGGTTGCCATTGCTTTCTGCGGTCGACTGGTTGCCGACCAAGGCTATAGAACCCAATCTGTCCTGTTATTTAACCCATAACTGGAAGGAATAGACGGATTAATACCTTTCCAAAGGGTATTTGCGCGTAAGTGAAGGCAATGAATTCAGCTGAAATTCGGACTCGGCTCCCCGATTTCTCGTTCCGAGCCGATATCCAATGCACCACAACGCACATCCGCGTTGTGGTGCAGCGGATGTGCGTTGTGGATTTGTGTAATACTCTTCCCTATTTCTCAGTTATCAACTGGTGTGGCTGGTTTTACACAAGCTGCTCCCACTATCATCAAATCACCTGTGCGTAGTCTAGCGATTCAGTTCCCAAGTGAATTGTTTGAGCCTCACACGTCGAAATCGAGCGGAGAATCCGCGCGCGCGTGCACACACACACACACACACACACACACACACACACACGCACACAGAGTGTACCACGTATTTGCAAGTAAATTATTATTTGCTTTCAAACGAATTTCACGGCTATCATATCTTAATTATTAAGTTAAAAATTGATTAAGTCATGACGAGTTCTGTGACAATAAAATATCTGTTGAAATTACCTTTTTGCACCGTTAAATATTTGAGCTTAAAATATTGTAATAACAATCAGAAATATGAATGCTAATCATTATTTTAAGAAGCGGGTACAAATGAAAAGATTTGAAATTAACAACTTTTTTAATTCACTGAAACAGATGCCAAACACTTCTATTTTACCTTTCATTGATTTATTTTGTCACTGCAAACCACCCATCTGCCCTTATATTTGTGTTTGGCGATTTTAACGCCCACCACACCAAGTGGCTTGAAAACTGTCACCGACCTTGCTGGGATCCGCACCATGTATTTTTCAATAACCCAAGCTCTAACGCAAGTGGTGGACTTCCCCACGCGTTTCTCTAATAACCCTAATGGAAGGGACTCCTTACTCGACCTCTGCTTTACTTCCATTCCAGACTCCTGCACAACCAGGCAGCTCTGCCCCCTCGGAAACTCTGACCACGCCTTAGTTTCCGTCAACATCTCAATCCGCTCTTACTCTACCCAAGAAAACCAGACCAGCAGAATATCATACTACTACCAGAGAGCAGACTGGGACTTGTTCCGAGACTTCCTCTGCGACGTCCCCTGGAACAACGTCTTCGATCTTCCTGTCGAAGACTGTGCGTCCGAGGTCTCCTCTTGGGTTAAGGCTGGCATCGATGCTTTTATCCCGGCCTGGAAATTCCAGCTAAAATCAAATTCGTCCCCCTGGTTCTCACCCGCTTGCTCGGCCGCCATTGCCCACCGGAACCATTTCTTTCGACTCTATCGAAGGTGCTCGTCGAACCAAAACAGGCTCCTTTTCGCCGCAGCACGTAATAAGTGTAAAAAAGTACTGAACGAAGCTAAGAGGGCGTTTGCTTCCAGAATGAAGCAACGCATAGCATCCTCTAAGTTCGGCTCCAAAGATTACTGGCGACTCTGCAAAAGCGTGCTCAACAAGAGCTATACTTCAATACCCCCACTAATCAATGAGTTTGAAGTTCTCACCTCCCCAGCGGACAAGGCTGAATGCTTTGCCCGTAGATTCTCCACCAATTCGACACTGGACTCGTTAGGAATACCTACATCCGACTTCCCACCCAGAACTAAGGCTCAACTACATAATGTCCACATTACACCCTCGCTGGTCTCCAAGATAATTGCACAACTTGAGCCACACAAAGCGAGTGGCGGGGACAGAATCCCAATCATAGTACTGAAGAAATGTGCCACAGAACTCTCCTCTGTCCTCTCTAAACTCTATAACCTCTGCCTATCTGCTTCCTGTTTTCCTGCCTGTTGGAAGTCCTCCTCTGTAGTTCCTATATTTAAGAATTCTGGCGAACCCTCACACCCGGCCAATTACCGTCCTATTAGTCTCCTTCCGATCTTCGGCAAAGTTTTCGAAGCCATTATCAACGCCGAGGTGATTCAGCATCTCACGGCCCACAGGCTTCTCTCTGACAAACAGTACGGGTTTCGCTTCACCAGGTCTACTGCTGATATGCTAACGACCATTACCGAGTACATATACCAGGCTCTTGACAAGAATGGCGAAACCCGAACCGTTGCCTTAGATATCTCCAAAGCGTTCAACAGGGTCTGGCACGCTGGCCTCTTATGCAAACTGCGGAGCTACGGTATAACTGGACATCTGTTTGACCTCATCCAGTCATTCCTCTCTAACCGCACATTGAAGGTAGTATTAAATGGGCATGCCTCCCAAAACTACCATACGAACGCGGGCGTTCCTTAAGGTTCTATCCTAGGTCCCATGCTCTTTCTAATGTACATTAATGATCTCCCCGACGCCATTAGATCCCAAGTAGGCATGTACACCGATGACACCACAATCTACTCTCGCCTCGATCAAAAACCCGGTGTGGGCGACAAAGCGAACCTCGCTGCCGAGCTTGAAAAGGACCTCCAATCCGTAGTGGCCTGGGGTAGGAAATGGCTAGTAAATTTCAATGCTTTTAAAACGAAGCTGTTATCAACTAACCACCATAGACAATCGCATCTACCTCCCATTAGCATGGAACAGGCTTGCCTCCCAGAGAGTAAAACACTACGCCTTCTTGGCCTTACAGTTTTGGCGGACCTGAAATTGAATGACTATATTGAAACAAATGCCAAATCTGCCGCTATGAAAGTCGGCTCTCTGTGCAGGGCCCGGAAGTTTTTCCCACCTGAATCTATCCTGCACATATACAAATCTACCATCCGGCCATGTATTGAATACTGCTGCCATATCTGGTCGGGTGCCCCTGCTATTCTCCTTGGGCTTCTTGACAAAATACAAAAGAGAATCTGTAACGTGGTTGATACTGACTTGGCAGACCGGCTGCAACCACTCTCTCACCGGCGTGATGTGGGATACTAGATTAGCAACTAGGACCCACCCTTTTACAGTTAAACAGATAAGATGTAACCGTAATTTCTACTCCAACAGCTTCCTTTCTCGCGCTTCCCACCTGTGGAATTTCCTTCCACAAGTTTGCTTTCCCGACAACTACAATCTCCAGGTATTTAAATGTAGGGTCGATAGACACCTCCTATCACACTAACTTCCAATTATTCTCAGAACACTCATCTACCCAACCGTCATTCTCGATATCCTTACACCCCTATCACCCACCCTCTGACATTTCCTATATTTAACCATCCTTCCTCCACACTATGTAGCCCCCTGTGCAGTAGTGGCAGCGAAATGCCTTGCTCGGGGTGAAACGCTTATAAAAAAAAAATAAATAAATAAAAATAAAAAAAATAGTGTTTTTTCTCCCGTTTTCACATGATCAAAACAGAATAGTCCATTATTTATGATGTATTAGCAGGGCGTAATGGCCGGGCAAACTAACAAAGAACCGGATAAGGACTATTATAATATGTGTGTGTGTGTGTGTGTGTGTGTGTGTGTGTATGTGTGTTTTCTATTGGTAAAAAAAAACTTTGTACCTTTTAAGAGAAATTTGTATTCGTGTTCAAAATGGGGAAAAAAACAGCAGAAATTTATTCAGTACACCAGTCATCAGTCCCACGGACAGTCTCCATAGCAACGATATTCTCGGACCATGCATGGCGACCTTTAGCGCGACTTTGATGTTGTGAAACCGCTGGCTGGTCTGTCTCTTAACGGCCGCCCAGACATAGAAGCTGACCGGATTCAAATCAGCGAGTGAGAAAACCACGTGCTGGGGGTGGGGGGGGGGGTAACATGATCTAGAAAATTCTTGGCCAACTAATCGATAAAGACACGAGTCATGGGAGATGGATCACAGTCTTAATGGAACATCTACAGTCAATAACTTGATCCGGGGTGGGGTCAACACGAACCATAGGGTTTTACTGAATAATCTTCCCCTATTTTTTTCTTTTTTAAAAATGTATGACTTGAAGCAACAAAATTTTGCTCTACAGAAAGATGCTGAGGATACCATGGACCAAACATGTGAACAACGACGACATTTTAGAGAAAATAGATACAAAAACTACAGTTATAATAAACATCAGAAAGAGACAGTTGAAACTTCTAGAGTACATAATGAGGAAAGAAGGCTTAGAAAATTTGACACTCACAGGACATATTGAAGGTAAGTGGGACAAAGGAAAGCAGGCATAATCTACCTAGCGAGCTTGATTGAATGGATAGCCGTATAGGATTAAGAGATCTGCAATGTATTTGGTCCTGACCTGGCAACTTGACTTCAGTCACTTACTCGCCGACATGACGTTACTTCCCTTGTTCTTCTCTATAAATATTTTAATGAAAACTGATCTAACGAGCTGTTTTTCTCTGGTATCCCGACCACGTGAATTTAATCGTTCTACTATGTTGGCGTCTACCGTTGAAATAATTGTAACCGCCATTTCTACTCAAACAGTTTATTTTCTCGTCCTCCCCTCCACTTGTGGAACACCCTTCTGTTTACTTGCCTCCCTGATAGCTACAATCTCCAAAATTTAAATGCATGAATTGGCATTTTCTATCTTCTTGAATCACGTTCATCTTTTATCCTTTCTTCAATACACCCTGTACCCGGCCCTGGGCATGACGGTAAACTGCATCCAGCAGCAAGGCCTCTGATTGGGAGGTTGTGAGAAGCATAGAACTACCTCTTAATTGCTGTTGTTTTCAGGTCCACCCTGACCCGGAGTGGTAGCACCTGTTAGAGTCCCAGTTATGGGCAAAATAGTTAACCCCTTAATTGGGGTCAAAACACTATGAAAGTATAAAAATACACTTTTATAGAAATATATACATAATAGACTTGTAGAAAAATATTTTTTAAAGGAAAAATGTTACCAACAATACATTTTAAAGGAAAAATAAAATTATTTTCAGCCAAACATTTTTTAATACAGAACTAGAAGACATCTTCAGTTCTCTAAAATAAAAAATACAAAAATAATTTTTTTTTCAAAATCTGCCTAAAAACTTATCACTAAATGAACATTAAAAGATATACCTTAAAACCCTAGGTTTTTGGCATTAAATAACCCACAGAGGTGTTGATATGTCGTTAAACAAAACTCAAACTCAAGCACCTCCTGTACCCAGTCTTTTCTCTCATTGTAGCCCCCTGAATGCAGAGTTCGAATTCCAGCTGACTCGCTGCATTTGCTTTAATTTGAATTACATCCTTAAACGCGTTGAAGACTACAAATATCTATGTTCACACATCAAGAATTCTGAAAAAGACTTTGATATCAGAAAAGGAGAAGCATGGACTGCTTGTAATAAAATGGATAAGATCTGGAAATTCAATCTTGATGGAAAGATCAAAATCCAAGTTTTTCGCGCACTTATTGAACCAATCTTACTCTATGGATCTGAAACTTGGACTCTTTCAGGAAAAAAAAAAAACAGCGCCGTTTAGATGGATGTTATACTCGTCTTCTCAGAAGAGTACTTCATCTTTCATGGCGAAACCACCCAACTCTAGAAATGATGTATGGAGACCTACCAAGAGTAACAACCTTAGTTCAAAAGAGACATGTCCAGTTTGCTGGGCATTGTGCACGTGCCACAGATGAACTTGTTTCATCGTTTGTATTATGGAGGCACCCATCATCTCACAATCGATCTCGTAAGTTAACCTTTCCAGACAGGATACATAGAGATACATCTATCGCCAAGGAAGACCTTACAGGAGCTATGACAAATAGGGAATACTGGAAGGGTGTAGTGAGTTCTATTACGGCCGAGGTCGCAGGATGATGATGATGATGATGATGATGATGCCTTTACCATTGGAAAAGGTATCAATCCGTCGCTTCTCCCTCTAGCTAGGGATTAAATAGCAGGACATTAGGTTCTATAGCTTTGGTTGGCAACCCGTCTACCGCAGAAAATAACGACAACTTAAAGCGGGAAAAATCTTCTACCCGGTTAGTCATGTCTCAAAAGAGACATGATCACAGAAACGTGAATCTCGTATGGCATTTAACTCACTGAAAGCACTAGCTTGGGGTGAAATAATAAAATGATAAAAAAAAAAAATAAATAAATAAAATGAAATAAAATATTAAAAACTGCACAGGACAGGAAATTATAGAAAGGCATGATCGCTATCATCCTTAAGGGAGAGGGCACACATACGATACAAATTTATTTCAAAATATACTTTTTTCTATTATGTAGTAGTTCTTCCATAAAAATAAATTATGACGACATATTCAAATTTATGTGCCTATTTTTATGGGAAGGATGTGTGGACAGTGTAAAAGACATCAGCATAGCGTCGAGTACCGAATCTGGTTCGTTCGATTGTGCCCCTGGGAAAGGCATGAATCCATTTTCCTTTATGTGCTAAAGAAAAAAAATGGAAATTGCTAGGACAATTAATCTATGAGCTCTGAATTCAAAATAATCCTGAAGAGGGATAGACTCCGTTCGGCCATCTTGCTCTAGACACACCCACTGTTGCTATGACTGCAGTACACATGGTACTACTAAAACCCTAATAGATAAAAGAGACGTTAAAATAGATAAAAAGGGTTTTAAAGGTTTTCACATGCAAGATGAATGTTCAGATGACTTAAAAAATTATTGCTGGGTTTGCACTTTCACGGGTCTCTGAGAATATTATACCGATGTGGTGAGTGCGAAAAAATAACCTTTACCAAGAAATCGAAGAACAAAGTTCGAAGTCCAGTCGAGTTCATTACATCCACTTATATGCTAGTACCACTGAGAAAGGCATTAATCTATCTTCTCCCCCGAGCTATGGGTAAAATAGCAGAACAGACTGGCTCTATAGCGACTAGTCTAGAAGAGTAAAAACTCTTAAGTCAAACCAGCCTGAAGAGGGTTGGGGCCCATCAAACTACCTTCTTTGTGTGGGTGGTATAATTGATTATGGCTTCGAATTGTTAATCTAACAGCTGTGAAGAGAGTGACAAAAAAGGACTACAAATAAACTGCAAGAAAACCGATTGCATGGTCATCAGCAAAAAGAGCAGCACAAGATGCCAAATACAGGTGGGGGGGATACTAAAATCAAGCAAGTCCAAAAATTTAAATGCCTGGGAAGTGTTCTGACGGAGGACGAAAAGTGCGACACAGAGATCCGAAGGCGAATTGGCATGGCGAAGGACGCATTCATGAAGCTGAGTAGAATATTAAGAGACAGGAAAATTTTGCTAGAAACAAAGAAGAGAGTACTGGATTGCTTCAATATGGCGGTGAATGCTGAACATTATCATCAAAGACGAGGGAAAACCTTGAAGTAGCTGAAATGTGGCTCTACATGAGGATACTGTGGATATCATTGACCGAGCATGTAAGCAATGATGAGGTTTTGGAAAGGATGGAAACGAAAAGAAAATGAATACTGAGCATCAGGAAAAGACAGCTAAGTTTCCTGGGACATGCAATGAGGAAGGGGGGCTTGGAGAAACTGATACTAACAGGCCAGATAGAGAGGGAAAAGAGACAGGGGAAAGCAGCGGATAACATATTTGAAAGTCCTGAGAAAGTGGATGACAGAACGGGATTGCGTGGTGTAACAAGAGAAAGCGTGCTAAGAGCCACCAGGGATAGGGAGGCGTGGAAGGCCATGATCGCCTACGTCCTGAAATGACAAGGTACATAGAAGAAAAAGAGTTCTAATCTAAGTTGGGTTCATTATATTCACTTACGCGGCGCAAATACCCTTGGAAGGTATGAATCCGCCTGTTCTTCCTCAAGCTATGGGTTAATTAAGGTGATATCCCAGGTTGTTGGGATGAACAAAAACGAATGAAAATAAAAAACAAGTGTATTTAAATACGTGAGAAAATAACTTTTATTCATTTACTGCGTGAGAACAACAAGGATTAGTTTGGATTTAAACCATGAATTTCACGTACGTGTCAGTTTGTCACCATGTTGGATACAAGAGAGTCCGGTCCAACTTGCAGACAAGGGACATAACTCAATTGTATTGCGAATTATCGTCCTTTATAAGGAGAAATAAGTTAGCGCGCCACTTATAAATAGAAAAAGTTTTAATATATCAACCATTATTACCTTCCCAATAATAAAAAAAATGTGTACAAATTATTTAGACTTTAGCATTAAATAACCCATAGAGGTGTTGACGTGTGGTGAAGACGAAATAAAATAACTTCCTTGCATCAGTGGGCGATGACCATAAATTAGTATAGGACATTTGTGCGTCTTTTTTTAGATAAAAAATACATTGATTTGGAAATTCTTTTGAAAAATCAGATAATTGTTGGATTTGAATGAACCTCATGCGCGTTGTGGTGCAATGGATATCGGCTCCGAATGAGAAAACGAGGGAACCGGGTTCGAATTCGAATTGAATTTGCTGCATTCACTTACGCGCAAATAACCTTGGAAATGGTATTTATCCATCTCTTCTCTCTCCAGCTATGGGTTGAATATCAGGACTAATTGTATTCTATGGACTTGGTTGGCAACCAGTTTATTACAGAAAGAAATGGCAATCTACTGCGGGAAAATCTTCTGCCCAGTCATGGATCGAAAGAGATCGCTCTGAAGGGTTTGATACACACATGGTCATTCGGCGTTCACGTGATAACCCTAGTTTTTCCCGCGCTAACGGCATGCCGATATAAGCCGGGAGCAGACATGTTTATTATCTAACTCACGCATACACACGCGCACTAATTGCGGGTAGCAATTAGTGGCGCAAATTTTTATTTCTCACCAGCATGCACACACAACGCTAAAAAAAACTCCATTTGGAAACAGACATTAACAGTATGTACATTAACTTTATTCAAACTGAACTTGATTCAATTTAATCTTCTATCGAACATTTACGTTTCTCTCCAGACAAAGGGAAAGAATTTTTCTTTCCTTATTTGACTTGCATGCTTTCAACTCTATGTAACCTTTGTTAATATATTGTTGTTCTGGTTACTTTCGCCTTTTCGTGTTTCCTTATTTCCTGTGTTATTTCATGATCCAAGTTACGCCGAGTCGACTCGTAAATATAAATTAGTAATGGACGCTTCGTCCTATACAGCCGAAGCGTCTATCACCTATGACACTTAACTGACTGAATGAAATTTCAGAAATGTTTCTTTGTTTTAGAAAATTTATTTAATTTTAAGAAATATCGATAAATTCATTTTCGTAGAGTATAATGTTTATATTAGTTATTAGAACAAGTCTTCGAAGAATTTAAATTAAATTTCTTTGGTTAAGCAGTTACAGAAAATTTGCTCTGAAGTGTTAAATAAAAAAATGCAATAAAACTAAGACATTAATTAATAAAGGAATCTTTTAATTACTATCACGAAAAGGATATATTATTGACACTATTGCCTTAACAAAAAAATAGTCGATAAATGATTATTTTTACAAGAATTTTCGGCGGACCTGAAGACTTCCACCACCTTTAAATTTGTTGTTTTGAATTTTTTTTTCCTTTTTCCAGCGCAGTCTTATCGATTATTACATAACGTTTCCGATTATCAAAAAAAAAAAAAAAGAATTTGAAAAATTTCAATATTTAAACAATTTTAGTGGGAGGAGGTCAGTTTCTCATACAACATTATAGTAAATCGGTCCTCCATTTTGGAACCACTCGCGTTGGGGGTCGCTTTGTTTTTGTTTTTTTGGAACGAGTTGTTGCTCTTGTTTTTGTCTTTTTCAAGTTTTCTTCAGTTCTTACGATGGCATCTTCCTCAGAAACTCCAAGAATGGCTTTATTTTTAAAAAATCGCAAAGGATTCAGTACTTGAATATGCGCAAGCAAAAATGTTAATTGCACAGGATCGATTTACTATAAGGTTGTATGAAAAACTGACCCCCCCCCCCCCACTAACATTGTTTAAATGTTGAAATGCTTACAAATTTTTTTTGTCAATCGAAAAGTTTAGGGTTTAATCTATAAGATTGCATTGAAAAAAGGAAAAGAAAAAAAAAAAAGGAAAAAAAAAGAAAAACAACAAATTTAAAGGTGGTGGTAGTCTCTTTCAGATCCGCCAAATTTTCATTATTATAATGAAAATTTATAGGATTCTGTAGCAGCCAGCTTATATTGTTATAAGGTAAAAACTATATTTACTAATCAAACATGGAAAATCTGACTAGCAGCATTTGAAACGGATTTTGAAATTTTTTTTGTGTGCATGTATAAACTTGCTGATTTTGTAAATAGATGTCCATCCATGACATTAGAAAGTAAGAGCAGTAAATATCGTAAATTTAAAATTTATTGATAATTTTCTCAACAAGCACTGTTGTAAGACTATAAAGTCAAATTAAATAAAATATTGTACTGCTTAAAAGAGTTTCTTAAATTTTCCAGATTGCTGGATATTTTATATATCAAATAATTTATACAGTTATGGGGACAATATCATCGAAAATAAGGACAAAACTGGAAGCAGCGGAAATGTGGTTCTACAGAAGGATGCTGCGGATATCGTGGACTGAGCATGCAAGCAACGATGAGGTGTTGGAAAGAATGGCAACAAAAAGGAAATTGATGCTGAGCATCAGGAAGAGACAACTGAAGTTCCTTCGACACGCAATGAGGAAGGAGAGCCTGGAGAACCTGATACTGATTGGCCAGATAGAAGGAAAGAGAGACAGAGGAAGGCAGCGGATAACATATTTGCAGGGCCTGATCAGGTGGTTGACGGAACGGGGATTGACAGGATTAACGGGAGCAAACATACTAGGAGCCACAAGGGATAGGGATACGTGGAACACCATGATCGCCTACGTCCTGAAAGGACAGGGTACATAGAAGAAGATGGGCCCCTAAAGAATGCTTAACATTAAGCTATCGATAAATGCCTCAACACTTAAACAACACCCACCTCCGCCTGAAAAAATGCTATTACAAAATGTAATATTTCATTTAATTCAGGTTAATGAAACTAATTATTTTTGCTTATTTGCAGTATATTTTATTTTTCGAAGACTTCGGCTTGGAATGAGAAAACGGTAAGCCGAGTTCCAGTTGAATTCGTTGCATTCACGTAAGCGCAAATAACATTAGGAAAGTAATCCAGCGCTTCTCCCTCCAGCTATGGGTTAAATAGAACAGATTTGATTCTACATTCTTGGCTGGCAACCAGTCTACCCCAGAAAGTAATGGCAACTTACTGCGGGAAAATCTTCTGACCAGTCAGATATGTCTCTTTTGAGACATGATTACCCAAGCGTTTTTCACCTAATTGATTGACTGATAGAGTTGTCAATAGAGCCGCTTTTAGCGAATTAAAAAAAAATTCAATCAATTTAAATTCGATTTGAAATATAAAATATTTTGCTTATTGAAAATATTAAATTTAATCCATTAGCTTAGAATTAACGCTAAAATAAAAGCTTCAAGAAAATTTTTCAGTGTTAAAATTCATGGTAAAACTTAAGTATCGCTTTTTTAATGGGTGAGGTACCTACCAAGATATGACGTTTTTAAAATTTTAAAAATACTCATTTACCGTCTTTCCACTATTAAAAGATCTTAAGACCTTTTCGTCCCCCCCCCCCCATCCCCCAAATTTTTTAATAATTATATTTTTAGAAAAGATAAATATAAAATGATATATCTCATCGATATCTGGTCTTACGTGCAAATTTTTAAATAAAATATTTTCTTCGTTAACTTCATGGTCTCAGAAAAAAAATTATACGAAATACATGGGGAATAACTTTTGACTTACTATTTTCCAAGGGAGACAATTATGTCAATAGTGATGGAATTTTTTTTTGTTTTTTTTTAGAAATACTAGATTTGATCGATACTGTATTAGTATTTACTTAGTTCACTTTTTGTACGAAGCGAATTAGTAGTGGAGAAGGTATTACGTTGGGCTCATCTTCTACCTTAGAAATGCATGTTTGCTGTAAAAAGTAAGTATTCAAGATCCTCGAAGCAAATGCCTTTTTCTAAATTGATCCCTGACAACTCTATCTTTACAAAAAGGTCCTTTTGTGTAATTTTTCTTTAGTGAATATTTACATGCATTAAGAAATTGTTGTTAAATTAATATATCCTGACAAAAGTTCCCAGCGATTAGAAAACTTAAAACTAAATTTTATATAAAACTAAATTTAAATATTACATGCTTCTAAAAACTGAAAACTAAATTTTACATCTTCCCAAAAATGAAATTTTACATAATCACAAAAAGCATTTATTAATCAAGACTTTTACTTCAGAGACAAGACTGTCTTTTACATCCACAGGAAAATGTAGGATCCACGTTCGGAGAAAGCACCAAGGACACTGTTGTGCTACTTCGTTTTGGTATAATTAGAAGATAACACAAACTTAAATTAATGATGTTTATTTTTTAATTAATGATGTTTATTTTTTATTTTTATTTTTTGTTTAGGTTTTTACATCAAGTTACAACCTTTAAATTTTCTGTGGATACAGGAGCAGACTAGCTAAATTCTCTTCACTGTGGGATGCTAGTAGGAAACGAGCCTATCCCTTCTGGACTCTAGTCGTCAACTCACTAGCGTCTTTCCTTTTTCAAAACTCCTACACCAAACTACTGTCCTTAACTCCTACTTCTTAGTCCTACTCTTACTCATACCAAAAGAAACGGTTCCTTATTTTGCCGCCCAATTTTGAATTCTTGGCGTCAGTGTGTCTATCCTTTTCTATTTTTAGAACACTTGCCACTTTATAAACCATAACAACACCTATTCAGCCTCGTGTTTTCATTAATAATGTGTAGTGAACAAAACAAGATCTAGATTTAAAATTTAAATGCTAAACACTGATTCATTGATTTTGTTAGAGAAAAAAGACTCGAATTACAAACTTTGCTTAGCAAACACGCAAAAGCGAAGCCAAAACAAAACTCGTTAAATTTCAACCTTGATGTGAAATGTTTTTCGACCAAGAGAAAATTAGGAAACATCTAATAACATCTTTTATGGATCTTTCCGCAAGCCGACGCGAAGTTTGTCGTCGTCCAATGGAAAGGCCAGAATCATATCTGGGAGTGAATTCCCAAATGACCTTTGAAAGCCCCACAAACGAAATAAAAGACGGAGCAAGTTCGACTGTCGCCAGAGAGAAAAATACGAGCGTAATTAACACGTCCCATGACAAACGTCAAACGATCGCTATTATTGTCTCTATCTTTCTCTCTCACCTCTTCTTATACTTGATAACCGAACAAAACCCATTAAGACTGAGCGATTACTTCAAAGACACTCTTACCCAACGATAACGCTCATACAGACATACAAGTTACTACTACGAACTCTTGATACCCTTAACAACTTACTACTGTTTCTTAATGAACATTTAACTCTATCAATCCATGTTATTCTCTTCTATTAATAAATTTCTATTCAAACATACAAAAGGTACACTTTTATTCTTCCACAAATCGACCTTCCTATTATTCTGAGAATTCTGATGACAATTCTGAATAAACCTATAGATTAAATCTAGAGAATTTGGTTTATGTTTCACACAAGGCCAATTCTATAAATATTCAACCATCTCTCTTCTGCATCAAATGTACGACGATTACATGGCATAGTATACTGAAGATAACTTGGTCAAAAATTAATGCGCTCTCTACTATAGAATGTAGTCAATGCTACGAAAAATCCTCTTTTATTAAATTAAAGAAATATTCGACTTCTTCTGTGAATCATTGTACGGAAAGGAAACTGCAGGACCTCCTACAGAAGGTAGCGGTGGAGAGTGACAAAAAAGGACTACAAATAAACTTTAAGAAAACTGAATGCATGGTCATCAGCAAAAGGTGCAACCCAAAATGCCAAATACAGGTGGGGGACACAAAAATAAAGCAGGTGCAAAAATTTAAATATCTAGGAAGTGTTCTAACACGAGATGGAAAGTGCGACACAGAGATCCGAAGGCGAATTGGCATGGCAAAGGACGCGTTCCAGAAGCTGAGCAAAGTACACACAGGAAAATTTCGCTAGAAACAAAGAAAAGAGTGCTGGATTGCTATGCGATGTCAGTTCTTCAATACGGCAGTGAGTGCTGGACAATATAATCGAAAATGAGAACAAAACTGGAAGCAGCGGAAATGTGGTTCTACAGAAGAATGCTGCGGATATCGTGGACTGAACATGTAAGCAACGATGAGGTGCTGGAAAGAATGGCAACCGAAAGGAAATTAATACCGAGCATCAGGAAGAGACAACTGAAGTTCATGGGACACGCAATGAGGAAGCAGAGCTTGGAGAACCTGATACTGACTGGCCAGGTAGAAGGAAAGAGAGACAGAGGAAGGCAGCGGATGACATATTTGCAGGGCCTGGTCGGGTGGATGACGGAACGGGGGTTGCCAGGAGTAACAGGAACAAACATACTAAGGGCCACAAGGGATAGGGAGACGTGGCGGGCCATGATTGCCTACATCCTGAAGGAACAGGGCACATAGAAGAAGAAGTTTTAAAGTGGATTTTCTTTTAAATAAAAACTTTTTTGAGCTTTTATTTTAGTTATAATTGAAAGCTAAATAATTAAATTTACTATAGTTATCAATCTATCGTCCATTTGATTTACAGATTGACAAGTTTGTAAACAAAGTTTGACTCTCTTTTTTAAAATATTGCAAAAATATAAATTTGGGATGTTACATTTTGTAGAATTAGCAAATTTAAGGTTAAATTAATATGATTTTAAACAAGTAAAAATTGTTTATAACATGAAATTTAGAATAAAAGTATTTCTTAATCACGGCGGTCATATATTTCTGTCGGGTTAATTGATTAATGGCAGCCAATGTAGTGATAAGCTATGTATGGTTGAACAGAATTGACATAATTATCCGAATTTTTCCCTGTAACGGGAAGGAACTGTAAAACACGTGATCTTTTAATGCCACCCACGAAATATCATACTTTCCAAAAACACCCTTCATACACCCATACAAAAAATAAAATAAAAATTATTTAAAAAACTCTTTTGCCTCGAATATTTGTATTAGGCTTTTCAATTTCCGATTAGTAAATATAGTTTCCACTTAATAACTTAACCGCCATATATATATATATACACACATAAAAATTTTGAAACTTTAGAAACTATAATAATTAAGAAAAAAAATGATAACAATTCTTGTAAAAATTCATTATTCATCCAAAAAAATTCTTTAGACTATTATGTCCTATATATATATATATATATATAGTTGGTTTTTGACCATAATTAAATTACAACAGTACATCAGTCAGTCAGTTAAGTGCCATACGGGATACACGCAAAGAGACATGACTGACCGGGCAGAAGATTATCCCGCAGTAGGTTGCCATTGCTTTCTGCGAAAGACTGGTTGCCGACCAAGGCTATAGAACCCAATCTGTCCTGTTATTTAACCCATAACTGGAAGGAAGAGACGGATTAATACCTTTCCCAAGGGTATTTGTGCGTACGTGAATGCAATGAATTCGGCTGGAATTCGAACTTGGCTCCCCGATTTCTCGTTCCGAGCCGATATCCAATGCACCACAACGCACATAGTTGTATTAAAAAGTGTTCAATACAATTATTTTGAAAAACTTTCAACCTTTCGGTATCTTCAGGCGATTTACAATAAATGTAAACCGTCTGAAGATACCGAAAGGTCGAAACCTAGGTTGCAGAAATAACTCTTTTTCAAATGAAATAAATATATTACAAACTATTAAAAGCATATCTAATTAAATAATGTTATTTTTTTTGTTGTTGTTTTGTTTTTTGTTTTGTTTTGTTTGTATTTTTGGCATTTTTTATTTTACTGTTTGGAGCAGATTTTCGGGAAAAAGGCTAACTGTTTGAAAAAAAAAATGATGATGATCTTCATTCCTTAATATGTCATGTGATTGACTAATAAAACAAATTTTCTCCGCGAAATTTAATTTTTTGAAATTTCATGAATTTACGTAGAGGAGGTAACAGATGTAAAAAAATATATATATATTTTTACCAAGGTTTTCTGTAACAATATTTTGGCGGAACGGAGCTAATTAATTTTATTAATTAATTATTAACTATAACTGGAAAATCTTTTAACTACTATTATAGATCAGAAGAAAACGTACTAAAAGAAATTTTCTTTATTCTCCGAATATGAGCGAAGGAAGAGAATCAAAAGATAACAAATGATGTTTCTCTGTTATTTTAAACCTGAGAAGGAGAGAGAGAGAGAGAGAAGGAAGAGGAAGAAAAGAGAAATAGATTCGAAAGATTTTCGCTGGACATTAGAAATCTGAAGCATAAAACAAACCACATGGCACTAGACAAGCGTTACTTTTTATTATTGTACTCAAAGGCATTGTTTTGCTCGCGTGAATTGTAACGAGAAATAAGATAACAAATATCTAATTCCGAGTTGAAGATTGGATTAACATTTAGCTTGACATCAAGCAGAAAGGAAAAATAAAGCAGATAACAAAAATATTTTCCGTCAACTAAAATGTCGGTGACTCGAAAATAGATATTAGAAACGCAGATACGGAAATTCTTATCTAAAGTGACAATGTCAAGTCTTGTGTCTAGTTGTTTTGGGCGAAAAAATTTCAAAAAGGTTAATGGTGACTGGTTAAAAAAATCCCCAAAATTGCTTCGTGAGAAAAAAATTCGCCGGTCAAGTCCAGCCCAGAAAAAGGGTATGGGAAGATGACGTCATAAAACTGAGAGGAATCTCATTGGTCCTGTGAACCAGTGCGTGAAAGGGGGAGACAACCCACAGTTGACGTCATGGAAATAAGACTAATCCCTTTGGGTGAACCAAAGGCAACAACGAGTAGCAGCTAACCTCAACATTCTATTGGTTGCCGAGATGAGGGGTTAGACATCCAGCGTCCGTCAGCCCCACACTATGGCATGGGCATAAATACAGGGTCCCGAGGGACCAAAATCAGTTGGATTGAAGATGCCAGTTGAGTTCCAGTCAGCTCTCAGCCTAGAGATGTAACGACGAAGATAGGCGCCATGTTGTTGGGCGCCAACCGCAGGGCCTGCCGGCCAACCAGAGTTAAAGACAGTCACGAAGAGATTTCGCAGACAAAGTTTTGAGTTGGAGCTGCAGTTCGAGTGGCAGAGAGCTCGAGTTCCCGCTCCAGAGACGTAATGACAGAGAGATAATTGTCATGCAGTTGGGTGCCAACCATAGAAAAATCGCCGTCTGCCAAAGACAGTTCCCAGCTGAGGAATTAAAGAGACAGAGAAATAATTGCCATGCCATTGGATGCCGATCGTAGAGAAGCTTGTTGCCAATCAACCAACCAGAGTTAAAGACAGACACGAAGGGACTTTGAAGACAAAGTTTGAAATTGCCCAAGAAAGATTTTGGTGAGAGCGATCCAGCCCGGAACAAGAAATCCACCCCGATTCCGTTTCCGAAGTCGAACCGCGCCAACCAACCCATAACCCAGCACTTCAGCAATTTCTGCAACATTCCGGAAAACAAGAATCAAGTTGACTAGACTTAGGACAAACTTAGAATTCTGTTCGGAGCAGTGAGCTGCAGCCAGATTTCTCGTTTACTACTTAGGAGAATAATTCGATTTACTTAAGAGACTTCCGTTCCGCTACCAGTTTGATAGAAGCAGGGATTGGGAATTATCAAAAAGACTATTGTGTGCATTACTTTTTGTACATAAAGACGCTATTTTACAACACTTCAGACATCGGTCCACTTATTTTTCTTGGTGCTATATTTCTTTCCTTATTACTCAATTGTGTGCAGGCTTCCCGGTTTGGCTTAGTTCGGAAGAGAGACAGCTAGTGGAAAACTCACGTGACTACCTTGTGATTAATCAACACAACGTGGGACAAGGGAGATCACCGTGAACAGAATCAATCTACTACCAGCTGTCTGGATCGAAACTAACAGCCACCGGCCGGGCAGTGGCATATTTTTTACAAATAATGATTTTAAAAAATAATTAATTTGTGAAGAACTCCTAAAAGTTTCAAAATTTGACAATTATTTGATTTTTGCAAGAGTTTGTAAATGTGTTTTTCACCAGACCAAAAAAGAGATTCGTAAGAAAGAAATAAAATAAAATAAAAATAACGGAGTCGGCTTAATACTGAACGAAGAAAGAAAAATGTATTCTGGGATATTGCCAACTACCCGAAAAAGTCCTTTTGGTCAAACTGAAAGGGAAGCTCTCCAAAATAACTGTTAGTAGTCTATGCACCGACAACTCAAAGCACTGCGGAGGAAATAGTATCTTTCTACTCCATACTGGACAATGACAAAGCTCAGTGTAAAATCCCAAGAAGTTAGAATCATAATGGAAGACTTGAATACTAAGATAGGTAAGCAGAGGGAAGGAGAGAGAGTTGTCAAATTTGGGCTGGGAAATTACAGTGATCGAGGCGGAGAAGAGGTCCAATGGTGCACAGCAGATGACCAGGTAATAACCAAAACCTTTTACTTTATTCAGCAGATTTGTTTTTAATCATCTCACCCCAAGCAAAGCATTCTCCTGCCACTGTTGCGCAAAGGGTTAAATAGGGGAAAGTGATGAGAAAGAGGGGCTAGTTATAGGAAATATCAGAAGGAGGGTAATAGACGGATGAGGATGCCGAAGATGTGGGTAGAGTAGATGGAAAAAGAGCTTCTGAGAATGGATGCGAGTTGGTGTGATAGAAGATGTCTGTTGACCTTACATTTAAATTCCTGGAGATTGTAGCTGTCGGGGAAGCAAGTATATAGAAGTGAATTCCACAGGTGGGAAGTGTGTGAAAAGAAGCTGTTAGAGTAGAAATTGCGGTTACACTTTATCGGTTTCACTGTAAAAGGGTGGGACCTAGTTGCTGCTCTAGTAGCTCGTGTAAATATACAAAGATAGAAAGGGGCTTTAGAGAAGGATGTGTCTGTTCACCGGATTTATTCAGCTTTTACAGCGAGAAACTCTGAAAGACCTAGAAGTCATGCCAGGATTTATCATCGGCAGCCACAATCTGAACAATATAAGATACGCAGATGATACAGTGCTGATAGCAAACACGGAAAAGAAACTACAAGACTTTTACTTCAGAGAGAAGACAGTCTTTTACATCCACAGGAGAATGTAGGATCCACGTTCGGAGAAAGCACTAAAGACGCATATTCAGCCTCGTGTTTTCATTAATAATGTGTAGTGAACAAAACAAGATCTAGATTTAAAATTCAAATGCTAAACACTGATTCATTGATTTTGTTAGAAAAAAAAAAGACTCGAATTACAAACTGCTTAGTACACACGCAAAAGCGAAGCCAAATTTTTAACCTTGATGTGAAATGTTCTTCGGCCAATAGAAAACTAGGAAACATCTAAAAGCAAAATTCAAATAATCTTCAATTATCGAAAAAAAAAAATCTTTACGAAACTTTTCGCGAGCCGACGAAGTTTGTCATCAAACAGGAGGAGAAAAATGAGTACAATGGTGCACAGCAGATGACCAGGTAATAACCAAAACCTTTAACTGACAGGAAACGAATTCAGCAGATATACAAAGATAGAAAGGGGCGTAAGACAAGGATGTGTCTTTTCTTCGTATCTATTGAGCTTGAACAGCGAGAAATTCTGAAAGCCCTAGAAGTCATGCCAAGATTTATCATCGGCAGCCACAATCTGAACAATATAAGATACGCAGGTGTTACAGTGTTGATAGCAAACAAGGAAAGGAAATTACAAGACCCCCTACAGAAGGTAGCTGAAGAAAGCGGAAAGAAAGGATTACAAAAACTTCAAGAAAACTGAATGCATGGTCATCAGTAAAAAGAGGAGTTCAAAATGCCAACTACAGGCGGGGGATACTAAAATCAAGCAGGTACATACATTTATTCTAACAATGTTCTAACAAAAGACGGAAAGTGCGACACCGAGATCCGAAGGCGAATCGGCATGGTAAAGGAGTAGAGTATTAAGAGATTTCGCTAGAAACAAAGAAGAGAGTATTAGATTGATATGTGATGTCTGTTATTCAATATGACAGTGAATGTTGGACAATATCATCAAAGATGAAGGAAAGACTTGAAGCCACCGAAATGTGGTTCTACAGAAGTATACTGGATATAAAGTGGGGGATCCATTCCATATTACAATCAATATATAAACTGACCCCTCACTTTGTGGTCACAGCAGTTTCTATACATTTATATTCCTGAGATCTAAAAGCACAAGAATGCATTCCAGGAGCTGAGTGAAGTATTAAGACACAGGAAACTTTCACTAGAAACAAAGAAGAGAGTACTAGATTGCTATGTGATGTCAGTTCTTCAATATGGCAATGAATGCTGGACAATATCATCAAAGATGAAGGAAAAACTTGAAGCAACTGAAATGTGGTTCTACAGAAGTATACTGGATATAAAGTGGGGGATCAGTTCCATAGTACAATCAATATATAAACTGACCCCTCACTTTGTGGTCACAGCAGTTTCTATACATTTATTTATTCCTGAGATCCAAAAGCACAAGGACGCATTCCAGGAGCTGAGTGAAGTATTAAGAAACAAGACAATTTCGATGGAAACAAAGAAGAGAGTAATGGATTGCTATATGATGTCAGTTATTCAATATGGCAGTGAATGCTGGACAATCTCACCAAAGAAGAAAAGACTTGAAGCAACCGAAATGTGGTTCTACAAAAAGATTCTGCGGATATCACGGACAGAGCATGTCAGCAATTATGAGGTTTTGGAGATGATGGAAACGAAAAGGAAATTAATACTTAACATCAGCAAAAAACAGCTGAAGTTCCTGAGACATGTAATGAGAAAGGAGGGCTTAGAGAATCTGATACTCACAGGTCAGATAGCGGGACAGAGAGACAGGGGAAAGCAGCGTGTAACATACTTGACGGCCTTGAGCAAGTGGGATAGGCAAATGTGGAGGGCCATGATCGCCTACATCTTAACGGACACGAGACATAAAAAAATATTACCTTATCCATAGAAGACTCTAGTAAAAATTTGGTCACCCGCTGACGAAAAGAAAAAACAAAAAATATTAGGTTGTCTCAAAAGTTCGTAAACACTTGCGAAATGGGTCTATCTGGTCCAGCACAATCGAGACAAGCGATGGGTTCAGAAAGGGCAAGAGACACCGTCGGTTCCAAAACAAGATCAATTCGGCAAGAAAGTCATGTGCGTTTGGTGAAACTTTGAAGGAATCGTGCATTTTGAGTTGGTGCCGAATGGTTGTGCCATCAGTGCCGAACTTTACTGTCAGCAACTTGAGCGGGTCTACGAAAAGTTGAAGCAAAAGTACCTGGCACTGATCAACCGAAAGCGCGCTTTGATTCAGCAGGACAATGCCAAGCCACACACCGCCAGGAAGACCAAAGACAAGTTTGAAGAGATCGACGGCATTGAGGTTCTGCCACATCCAGCCTACAGTTTTGACTGTGCTCCATCAGATTACGGCCTTTTCCGCTCAATGCAACACTTTCTGAAGGGCCGCAAATTCGATTCGTTTGATGAATTCGAGAAAGCGTGTCAAGAATTCTTTGATTCGAAGCCAGCTGAATGGTACTTTGACCAGATCTGAAAGCTTGCAGATCGATAGCAAAAAGTCTTGAAAATGATGGTCTTTATTTTGAGCAATAATTTTTGTTGTTTTTGCGAGTAAAATGTCAATGTTTTGCAAGTGTTTCTGGTAACCTTAAATTACTTGGCGAGTAAAATTTCAATTTTTTTGCAAGTGTTTCTGAACTTTTGGGACAACCTAATATTTCGAACGTGTTAGAAAGGATTAGAAAGGATAAAAAATTTTTTAAAATAATTTAAAACACTTTGATCTTTCCTCTTAAACATTTTGACGAGAAACTGTTTTTATTAAGTTTAGGGCCTTTTTTTTCTTCTTACTATGCTGGTTTTTTTTTTCAGTGAAATAGTTGAGGTCACTTGTAAATTAATTTTAAACTTGTAGGTCTTTCATCTAAATTTTTTTTCTTTATATTACCACTCCCAGGTCGTCATTTTACGATTGTCACTAATCAGCAGAAAAAAGAATATTTAGTTTTTATGGCATATCAACCTCGGCGGGTCATTTATTGCCAACTAAATTTTTATTTATTGCTGGTAATACCTTTTTCTTTCATCAATTTTATTGTTGTTTTTTATATAAGTTTTGTGTCTAGTAATACTTTTTTCTTTTCGAGTATCAAGATTCATTGGGATTTGTTTTTAAGGGCAGGGTCCCTAAGTCCTACGCTGTTATTTAACCCATAACTGGAGGGAAGGGACGGATTAATACCTTTCCCAAGGTTACCAGTGCTTAAGTGAATGCAGGGTATTCAAGTGGAATTCGGCTCACCGATTTCTCTTTCCGAGCCAATATCCACTGCACCACAACGCACATCCGTCACTAAACGCTTACTGCACCTGGTATTTCCAAGCGGTCACCCATCTAAGTACTGACCAGGCTCAACGTTGCTTAACTTCGGTGATCGAGCGAGAACCGGTGTATTCAACGTGATATGCCCGTAAGCCTGAAAAACAAGCAAGAATAAGACACTGATCCGAGTTGTTCGCTAATGACTGCAGAATGACGGTCGGCGACCGGGCCGATGCGTGATATTCCCAAACCACCTCGGCCGGAGTGGGGAATCCTGACAGGGGGGTGAATGAGCATTGCTCTGCAACCCTCTTTAACTTCTCAACATTTGCTTTCTCTACCTGCATTTATATCAGTCAGTTAAATGCCATACGTGATACACGCTTGGGCGATCATGTCTCGAAAAAAGATTTTCCAGTAGTAAGTGGCCATTATTTTCTTCGGTAGACTAGTTGCCAATCAGGGCTATAGAACCTAATATGTCCTGTTATTTGATTCATAGTTGAGGGAAGATAAGAAAATAAACTTCACACAGAGAAAAAGTTGAAAATTATTTTTAAAATCAGTCAGTTAAGTGCCATAAGTAGAACACACTTTAGGCGATCATGTCTCGAAAGAGACATGACTGACTGGGCAGAAGATTCTCCCGCAGTAGGTTGCCATTGCTTTCTATGGTAGACTGCTTGCTAGCCAAGTCTATAGAACCCAATTTGTCCTGATATTTAATCCATAACTGGAGGGAAGAGACGGATTAATAACTTTCCCAAGGATATTTGCGCGTAAGTGAATGCAGGAGTTCAACTGGAATTCGAACTCGGCAACCCGATTTGTCGTTCCGAGTCTATATCCACTGCACCACAACGCACGTTCATTTTTAAAATACGATGGCCAAATGATTTGTATTAAACTTTTCAATTTTCGATTAGTCAATATAATCTTCACCATGTCACCTGCCAGCCTAATGTCTACAAGAATTGAAAATATTTTTAAAATATTTTCGAAACTCTATTAATTATTATAAATTTTAAAAAATGAATATAATTCTTTTAAAATTTCATTATTAATCGAAATTATTTTCTTCAGACTGTCATGTCTGATTTATGTATTATTTATTAAAGCAATTAAAAGCTTATCTAATTAAATAATGTTACAGTTTTATTGCATTTTTACTTTACTATTCGGAGCGGATTTTCAATAAAATGGCTAAATGGCTTTACAAAATAAAACATGATTAACATTCCGCAAATGAGTCTTGCGCTTAAATAATAAAACCATTTTTGCCTACAGAATTTAATTTGTTGAAATTTCATGAAATTACGTACAGTTGGGGTAACAGATGTATATATATATATATATTTGCCAAAATATTTTTAAAATAATAATTTCAAAATTAATTTTATTCATTTACGAATAAATCCTGAAAGTTTCATTAAAATTCGACAATTATTTGATTTTTGTAAGGATTTCCAATTTATGTGTTTGTCACCTGAAAATGTAAACTCTATTAACGATTTAGTTACAGCTAACTCACATCAAAACAAGATTATTACCAAAATTTCGAACGTTTAGAAAAAATAAAAAAATTATTTAAAATAATTTAAAAATACATTGATCGTTTCTCTTAATAATAATAATAATAATAATAATATATCCAGTACGTGCCAATAAATCAAATGTTGACAAAGTTAATACTCATCGATGGTTACGTGCATCTGGATTAAAGTCTGAAACTGAAGGAATTATACTTGCAGCACAAGACCAAAGTCTTTTCACGAGAAACTTTCAGGCAAATATTATGCATAATAATATGGATCCAAAATGCAGGTTTTGTGATAAACACCAAGAAACAATAGACCACCTAATCTCAGGCTGTTCTGTGCTTGCCCCAAACGAATATAAAAATCGCCACGATAGAGTTGGGCAATATTTACATTGGATAATGTGCAAACATTATGGAAAAGCTGTAAACAAACACTGGTATGAACATCAACCAGCACCGGTTACAGAAATAGAAGATGTAACCATTCTATGGGATTACACCATCTACACAGACAGAAAAATTGAAGCAAACAGGCCAGACATTATTGTTAAAAACCAGAAGGAGAAAACTTGTCTATTAATTGATATGGCTTGTCCAGCGGATTGTAACATAGCAATCAAGGAATTTGAAAAACTGTCAAAATATAAAGACCTGGAAATTGAAATAGAAAAAATGTGGAAATTGAAAACAAGAGTTGTGCCAGTGATAGTAGGTGCACTTGGAATGATAAAAAATGGAACAAAACAACACATTGAAAGAATCCCTGGAAACCCCAGCTTAAGAGATATATAAAAAATTGTCTTATTAAGTACAGCCCACACACTAAGGAAAACGTTATCTATGTAATACTGGGGATGATAGGGAAGATAGAAAAACATGAAATGGAGTCATAACAACACGCCACTACCTGCCTTAGGTCTCCCCGCAGACTTGGTTGGTAGTGAGACCAAAGCAGAAATCGAAATATGATGAAAAATGACATAATAATATATAAACATTTTGATGGAAAATATTCGTTTTTATTAAGTTTGGGACATTTTTTTATTCATACTATCCTGTTTTTTTAAAAATTTTTTTAGTGATTTAGTGGAGATACCGAAATAAATGAATATATATATATAAACTGATTTATAAATGGAACTTTATCTGTGTGTGTCCGTTACCTATAGACTCCGAAACAGCTGAACCAATTTTCTTGAAAATTTACACAGTTGTACTATAAGCGTCTGCGAGTGTTCTTAGCTAGGTTTTGTGTCGAGGTACACCCGATAAATATCCAAAATCGATCATCGAAAAAATCGGGTTATAGAAGGAGTGGTCCGATTTTAATCAAATTTAATACACTCATAAACAAAGACATAAGAAACGATATTCAGAAGTTTCAATGTTGCAGTTCTTACTATAGTGCAGAAAATCGATAATATATATAGGAAGTATTGCTTAAAACCTCATTCCTCTCCGTGGTTCTCTCCGGCCTGCTCAGCCGCCATTGCCCACAGGAACCATTACTTCCGTCTATTCCGGAGACAGTCATCTGATCACAATAGGCGCCTGTTCACATCTGCTCGCAATGAGTGCAAGAGAACCCTAAATGACGCCAAACGGTTGTTTGCCGAGAGAATGCGACAGCGCATAGCTGACCGCAAGTTCGGCTCCAAGGACTATTGGAGGATTTGCAAACGAGTGCTCAACAATAGGAAATCCTCAATACCTCCTTTAATCCATGAATTTGAGGTTCTCACGTCATCTGCGGACAAAGCTGAGTGCTTTGCCCGCGGATTCTCATCCAACTCCACATTTGACTCGTCCGGAGTACACCCACCCGACTTCCCTATTAGAACTGAGGCCAAACTGCACGACGTATATATTACCCCGACAGTCGTATCCCGAATAATTTCAAAACTCAACCCCCATAAGGCGAGTGAAGACGATGGAATCCCGGTGATAGTCCTTAAGAGGTGTGCTCCTGAACTTTCCCCTGTCCTCTCTAAACTGTTTAACTACTGCCTTTCTGCTTCCTGGCATGCTGGAAGTTCTCTTCAGTCGTTCCTGTATTTAAGAATTGTGGTGAACCCTCGGACCCATCCAACTATCGTCCTATCAGTCTTCTACCGATATTTGGGAAAATATTCGAGGCCATAATCAATGCTGAAATAGTTCAACATTTCACTGCCCACAAACTCTTCTCTGACAGGCAATATGGCTTCCGCTTTTCCAGGTCCACGGCCGACTTGCTAAAAACCGTAACGGAGTACATGCTCCAGGCCCTTGATGAGTCTGACGAGGCTCGCGCGGTTGCTCTGGACATCTCCAAGGCTTTCGCACTCTGGCCTCCTATGCAAGCTCCGGGGTTACAGTATTACCGGTCGCCTGCTTGACCTAATCCAATCTTTTTTAAATAACCGCAAAATGAAGGTCGTTTTGAATGGGCGTGCCTTTTCATCCTACAGCACGAATGCTGGTGACCCACAGGGCTCTATCCTTGGCCCAACGCTCTTCCTTATTTTCATCAACGACCTCCCAGATGAGATCAAGTCCCAAGTAGGCATCTACGCAGATGACACTACAATATACTCCCGTACCAGTAAGAAACCTCTCGTGGCGGACAGACATAATCTCGCTGCTGACCTTGAACGGGATCTACACTCTGTGGTGAATTGGGGCAAGAAGTGGCTTGTCAACTTCAATGCGTCTAAGACCAAGCTGTTGTCTGTCAACCATCACAGGCAACCTCTCCTGCCTCCCATAAGCATGGACCAAGCGAGTCTCCCTGAGAGCAACACACTACGCCTCCTCGGCCTTACCCTCTCCTCAGACCTCAAACTGAACCACTATGTTGAATCCATAGCAAAATCTACCGCTAAGAAGGTTGGGTCTCGATGTCGATCCAGGATGTTTTTTCCGCCTGAATCCATCCTGCATATATACAAGTCAACCATCCGTCCGAGCATGGAGTACTGCTGCCATTTATGGTCAGGTGCCCCTGCCGTTCTCCTCGGTGTTCTCGACAGGCTCCAAAGGAGAGTCTATAATGTGATAGGTACTGAGCTGGGGGCTCGACTGCAGCCACTTCCCCACCGTCGAAATGTGACCTCCCTTTGTCTGTTCTATAAATATTTTCATGGCTTCTGCTCGGACGAACTTAAGTCACTGGTGCCTCCTCAACAGGTGTTTACTCGTGCAACCAGACTGGCAACTGGGTCCTACCCATTCACAGTCAGGTTATCCAAATGCGGACGACAATTCTACTCCTGCAGCTTCTTATCTCGCACTTCCCGCCTGTGGACCTCGCTCCCATATTCTTGCTTTCCTGATGGCTACAACCTCCAGAAATTTAAATACAATGTCAATACTCATCTACTAACCACTGGACTCTAGCTCTCTCCCCACCCCCGTATAACCTTCCCTTTCTCTCCACCTATGTATCTGTCATCGCACCTGCTTTCTCAGCTTTCTATTGCTCCTTTCTAACTAGTTTGTACTCCTCACTCTTTTCTAATTAATCTTTTTACATTTATGTAGCCCCCCCCCCATCATTAGTGGCATTTCTGCCTTGCTCGGGGTGAAATGATTAAAAGAAAAAATATATAAAAGGCAAGATGTTTGTGTGTGTGTCTGTTTATCTGCCTGTATATCTGTATTTTTTCAGCCCTTTTATTTTAGTTTTTGCTTCGGGTTTGGCTTTAAGTAGGTATAATTGTAGTTCTTAGTCTCAGCCATGATACCATTTACTCAGAGGATTTATTTAGCCTTCAAAATTAAGTTTACGACGAAAAAAACTTATTTGATATCGATACCAGGAAATCAAAATTTGAATTACATCCATTCATTTTTCTTTCAGTCTACGGTTTCGCTTTAACTGAAAAAAAAAAATCTATTGCTTTTTAGTCTTTCGTGCCAACGTCCAAAGAGTCTGAGCTCCAGGACAATGGATTAGTTTTAAAGATTTCGTTACACCCGAGCAACACCGAGCTATACTGCTAGTATATATACACACACACAAAATAAATACACAAAGGTCTTTATAATAATAGAACAAAAACAATTTTTTTTCTTCACTACTCGACATAATTATTGCAAAAAATTAAAATAATAAGGTACTGTTAAAGAGCGACTACGCGGCAAGACGTTTAATAACTTAAAATTCGAAGTGAGAGAGAAGAAACTGCTAGCATAGAACTTACGGTTGCATCTAGCAATTTTAACTGTAAAGTGACCTTACCGCCAATCTAATAACCCCGCTTACATTCATAAAATCTATGTACCTTAGAAAAAAGTTCATCAAAACAATTACCATGAAAGTATTCATACAATAGGCATTGAGAACATAAACTACGGCAGTGGGAAAGTGATTAAAGGTGAGATACCAGGTCAAGACCGATGACATTGCAGATTCTTTTGATTTTACGACAAATCAAATATAATTTGCGGAATTAATTTCTGGATTTTTGCTTTCCACTAAGCAATCAATATCAAGTGCCATGTTCTTTTTTTTAAATGCCGTTCTTTTATTGTTCTCACTCCTAAATATTATTTTTCATTTTCTAATATTTTCACACTCATTAGCCTCTCCTTCACCCCCACTTGCGCCTTAGTGACATTATCGCCTTGCTTGGGGTGAAATTATTTAAAAAACTACAACGAGGAGGAGAGTTTGAGTTTTGTTTAACGGCATATCAACCTCAGTGGGGTTTTAAGGTATTTTTTAATGTTCGGTTGTAGTGAGAAAAATGAATTCAGTCAGATTTTAATGAAAATTTTATTTCTTTATTTGGTGGACCTGAAGGAGACTACCACCACCTTCGAATTTGTCGTTTTTCATTGTTTTTTTACTTTTTTCAGCGCATAAAGTTTCCGATTATTAAAAAAAAAAAAAAAAAAAGAAAGAAAAAAAGAAAAAATTTCAAAATTTAAATAATTTTAGTGGGATTCAGTTTCTCATACACCGTTATAGTAAATCGATCCTCCATTTTGGAAGCACTCGCGTTGGGGGTCGCTTTGTTTTGTTTTTTTTGGGACGAGTTGTTGCTCTTGTTTTTGTCTTTTTCAAGTTTTCTTCAGTTCTTACGATGGCATCTTTCTCGGAAACTCCAAGAATGGCTTCATTAAAAATATGGTAAAGGATTCAGTAGTTGAATATGCGCAATCTAAAAAGTTAATTGCACAGGATCGATTTACTCTAAGGTTGCATGAAAAACTGCGCCTCCCACCCCCAAATTCTTTAAATGTTGAAATTTGTCTTTTTTGTCAATCGGAAAGTTTTGGTTTTAATCGATAACATTGCACTGAAAAAAGTAAAAAAAAAATGATAATCAATAAATTTACAGGTGGTGATAATGTCGTACCGTCTAGTGGTTCCAAAATGGAGGATCGATTTACTATAACGTTGTATGAAAAACTGAGCCCCACCTAAAATTGTTTAAATATTGAAATTTTTCCACATTTTTTGTCATTCGGAAAGTTTAGGGTGTAATCGATAAGATTGCATTGAAAAAAGTAAAAAAAAAAATAAATTAATAAAAAACAACAAATTTAAAGGTGGTGGTAGTCTCTTTTAGGTCCGTCCTTTATTTTTAATATTTTAGAACATAGTGTTTTGACCCCAGTTTGGGGGTTAGTTATTTGCCCATAGCTGGGACCCTGACAGGTGCTACAACTCCGGGTCAGGTCGAACAACAGCAATTAAGAGGTAGATCTATGCTTCTCACAACCTTCTAATCGGAGACCTTGCTGCCGGGTGCAGTTTACCGTCGTGCGTAGGACACACGAGGAGGAGAAGTGATAAGACAGTACTGTTTGGGCTAAGATAAATGAAAACCAAGCGGGGAAAAGAAAACACGTTAGCAGTATGGTGCATCAGAAGCGGAAATTTTGAAATGTCTCACGGGTAAGATTCAAGAGCGAAGGAGGGAAAAAAGATGGTGTCAGTAAGGCTTATAACAGCAGCAATATTTTGATAGCATTTAAAAGCTTACATTAATTAAAGTCAATACCGATGTACGTATGGGAACATATATATGTCCTACTTTTTCTTTTCTTGTGCATACGAACACAACTGAAGCAACATTCATTTTGCCAAAAATATATGAACACACAAATTAATTGCTGGCTGCTGGTGACTAACTTTGGTAAACTTGGACGATGTCAGGACGCAGGCTAGAAGACGTAAAATACACAGAAGATAATCCACGAACCGAGAAAATAATGTTACCAAAGATGTGCTTTTCACATCTCAATTGACTTACCATTTACTATGTCTCATGAAAACACCTCTCAATGGAATATTTATAAAAAAAACTATTCCATGTATATCTCGGGTTAAGCCGTTCTCGATTATATGTCATTTGCTAAAAAAAAAAAAAAAAAAAAAAAAATCAAGTTTAATTCTTTTTAATTCAACTTTACGTCTGTCCGCCACAAATATTGAAGTCGTAATATCACTAGGATTTGTGTCGTGGTGCAGTGGATATCGGCTCGGAACGAGAAATCGGGGAGCCGAGTTCGAGTTCAAGTTGATTTCCTTGCATTCACTTACGCGCAAATATCCTTGGGATAGGGTATTAATCCACCCTTCCCTCTAGTTATTGATTACAGGTGAAGAGGCTCATCCCTTGTTCCCTGTTTAGGATGTGGTTTTCTCTTTTACTGTTTTTTTTTTTTTCAATTGGAGTAGATAGACTAAAATATCGCCCAGTTTCTACTCCACCCACGTCTATTGAACAGGTGAAGTGGCTCATCCCTTGTTCCCTGTTTAAGATGTGGTTGCCGGTTTTCTCTTTTCCAATCTTCTTGCTCTTACGTAGCCCCCTGCGCATCAGTGGCGTTACCGCCTTGCTTGGGGTGATATGGTTAAAAAAAAAAATAACAGGACAGTTTGGTTTTTATAGGCTTGACCTGCGACCAATCTACCGCAGAAAGTAATGGCAACCTACTGCGGGATAATCATGTCTCTCTCGAGTGGTGATCGCCCAGGCGTGTATCATGTATGGCACTTAACTGAATATCACTAGAAAAGGGTAAAAAGCACATAAAATAAAGCAACTGTACAGAAATAAGAATGAACTTATATGAAATCATATTAAAATACGTATGCAAATTTTGAATGTAAATATTGGTAATTTTAACAAAAATTTGTTTCTTTTCTACTATCGCAAAGTAAGACTAATGACTGTATCTGTTATTTAACTTTACAAAATCATTTTATTTTATAATGTCTTAGAGCAAACCACATTCACAAAGAAAGAGACAGCGATGTACTGTAAAGATCGCCAAATTGTAAACATCTACATTTACAAGTATGTATGTACGTACATGTATTCGTAAATTTAGATTACTTTTTTCTGTATTATATTTAAAACTGAAATTTATTTTAAAGTAAGCTTAAAACAGATTTTTATTGAACAGGTTAAGAGGCTCATCGCTTGTTCCCTGTTTAGGATGTGGTTTCCGGCTTTCTCTTTTCCAATCCTCTCACTTTTTTTTCAATTGGCGTAGATAGTCTATCTATCGCCCGGTTCACCACCTCCACCCGCGTCTATTGAACAGGTTAAGAGGCTCATCGCTTGTTCCCTGTTTAGGATGTGGTTTCCGGCTTTCTCTTTTCCAATCCTCTCACTTTTTTTTCAATTGGCGTAGATAGTCTATCTATCGCCCGGTTCACTCTCCACCCGCGTCTATTGAACAGGTTAAGAGGCTCATCTCTTGTTCCCCGTTTAGGATGTGGTTTCTGGCTTTCTCTTTTCCAATCTTTTCACTATTACGTAGCCCCCTGCATATCAGTGGCGTTACCGCCTTGCTCGGGGTGATACGATAAATATATATATATATATTATTAAGAATACATTTATAAATGAAATACAGAACCGAGAATGATTATTTGTGGTTTAAGGTAGTGACAAGTAAATTCGACTCAAGTCGTTTCTCCTGGAACAAATTACCGACGTAAGGTGAGGTATAACTATAAAATTAACGATGCCAGGACAATTGCATCTTTCTAGACAATATTATAAAACTAAGTTTGTGTCTGTAATATCTATAGATTTTGTCTGGACTCAATGTATCTCCTTTGCATTGACGATCCCAAAACAAAAGAATATGACTGTTCCAGGATGTCTACAAAGCCGGGGAGGTGAAATGACCGACTGTGTGAAAGACTCGAGTGAAACAATAATGATAAGCAAATGCAGTCATGTTTGATGACATGAGTAAATTAAACTATTTATTTAATTAATGCATTAATTTTTGGTCGAAGGTCGAATGGGAAATAATATGAGACTGCTCTTTACTCTCACAAACACAGGTTATTAGATTTGCGAACCACTGATTCATTACAAAGAGCAAATTAAACTGGTATGGTGATTGTCTAAGAGTTCTGAGAATTTGTTGAGACCGCAAAGCCTTCCTCACCGTCCCCAACTGCCTGGATACAGAGAGCCAGAAAATGTCGGTCATTGTGACCGTCCTTAAACCATCATGTTAGAAATGTGAAGAGACTTGTCACCTCTACTCTTCCTTCCCAGAGAAGAAGGCCTCAACAATTCTGGAAGGAAAACGCCCGTTAAAGCTTCCCATCTTTGAGAAGTGTGTACTCGTACGAGGAGGAGCCTCCACACCTTTTACCCTGAGGCGAGTGTTCCTATCTTAAAAGTTTGATTGCTCTCAAGTAGATGTTACGATCAATGGATAGCCTCTTCAACATCCTGACGTTGGGCCATAAGGTAGTATATCACGTGTTAGTCAGGGGGGTCCGTGCAAAATAATTTCATAGACGAGCTCACTGTTACAAAGCAATTGGTTCACTCCATATCTCCCTGGGTGCCTGGTTAGTAATGCCTCACTAATAATGAGACATCACTCACCTGGCTGGCGTTCGAAGAGTCCTTGGGGTCGGCAAAAGACTGTTCGGCGGGATTGGGGAAAAAAGAGCATTCGCTGCGGTAAGCCGGTGGAAACCCTGGATCACACATTCTTTCACGACAGAGTCGTACACCGTTGTGCAGCTTTATTGAAGATATGGTTCATATACTGCGCGGAAAGTTTTTTCCTCCTTGAGGCTAGTACTGACTGTAGCAATGTGGTACCGTTTTTGACGAAGGCTCAACACTTTTATTTTGCTTGCTTGGCGTTGTGAGAGTCGTGATACGGTAGACGTGTCAGAAGGAATTCTATGGGATCGAGAAGTTCACCTCTTCCCAACTGATCTTGTACTTTAAGCATCTGCTTACAGTAGAGATTATAACGGAAAGGCGGTGGCTTCCTCCAAAATGTGAAATGTGCGTTGTGGTGCAGTGGATATCGACTCGAAACGAGAAATCGGGATGCCGAGTTCGAATTCCAGTTGAATTCCTTGCATTCACTCTCTTCTTTCCAGTTATGGGTTAAATAATGAGACATATTGGGTTTTATAGCCTTGGCTGGCAACCAGTCTACCGCAGAAAGCAATGGCAACCTACTGCGGGATAATCTTCTGCCCAGTCAGTCATGTCTTTTTCTAGACATGATCGCCCAAAATGTGTTTTATGTATGGTCCTTAACTGACCGACTGACTGACTTGTGCGTATATGTTGAGGAAGAGAGGCCAATTTAGAGTGACACTTTAATGCTGGTTAGGGAATAGAAAATTGTTATATTTGGATCGAACAGTGGCAATCCTGTCCAAACTTATGTTAGATTAGGCTTGTTTCTGGCTTTAGTTTCTTTCTTCAAAATTTACTTAGCCTGGGGATGTAAGGTCATTCGTCTCTTATTTCTGTCCCAACTTTCTTTAGTTTATTTTTCCGTCCCCAGTTAGGTAACCAGAGATGTCGGTAATATACCTTATTTCCGGTATGCTTTTCGAATTTGAGTATGTGTTTGAGTGAGTCCTTTAAGTTATATATTTCGCTTTAATTTCATCCAGTGATGCTTCTGTCACAATTAAGAATTGTGTGTGTGCTTTATTCTTCTTCTTCTATGTGCCCTGTCCCTTCAGGACGTAGGCGATCATGGCTCTCCACGTCTCCCTATTCCTTGTGGCTCTTAGTACGTTTGCTCCTGTTACACCTCGCAACCCCCCGTTCCGTCATTCACCTGATCAGGTCCTGCAAATATGTTATCCGCTGCCTTCCTCTGTCCCTTTTTCCTTCTATCTGACCAGTCAGTATCATGTTCTCCACGCCCTCCTTCCTCATTGCATGAGAATACTGATAAGAGTGCAGTGGACGGAGAAAGGGGCATGAGAGAGAGGATGCAAGTTAGTGAAATAGGAGATGGCTATTGACTTTACATTTAAATTCTTGGAGATTGTAGCTGTCGGGGAAGCAAGTAAAAGGAAGGAAATTCCACAGGTGGTAAATGCGGAGTAGAATTTGCGTTTACAATTTATTCGTTTCACAGTACAAGGGTGGGACCTAGTTGCTAATCTTGTGGATCGAGCAAATTCATGCATTGGGGGAACCAGAGAGCTAAGTTCATCGGAGCAAAAGCCGTGAAAGTACTTGTAGAAGAGACACAGAGAAGCCACATTGCGCCGGTGAGAAAGTGACTGTATCTGAGCTGCCAAGTCGGTCACAGAGATTCTCCGTTGGATTTTGTCAAGAGCATTTAGGTGGATAGCAGGAGCACCTGACCAGATATGGTAGCAGTATTCAATGCATGGGCGGATGGTAGATTTATATATGTGCAGGATTGTTTCCGACGGGAAAAACTTCCTGGCCCTACACAGAGAACCGACTTTCTTAGCAGCGGATTTAGCTATGGATTTTCTATAGTCATTCCACTTGAGGTCCGTTGTGAGAGTTAACCAGAGGAGGCGCAGTGTTTTGCTTTCAGGGAGACTAGCCTGATCCATGCTAATGGGGGTGGGTAGAAGCGATTGTCTGTGATGATTAATAACAGCTTCGTTTTGGAAGCATTAAAATTCACGAGCCATTTCTGACCCCAATCCGCCACAGATTGGAGGTCTTTTTCTCGCTCGGCAGCGAGGTTTGCTTTGTCAGCCTCGGCAGATTTTTGATCGATACGAGAGTAAACCGTACTGTCGTCAGCGTATATGCCTACATATTGCAAAAAGTTCTGGTCTTTTGAAAACGAGCAATACTTGGCCTCGTGGTGGTGCTATGAAGTACGAGCAAAAAAAAGTTCGATGACGTCATAAAAAATTAAACGAATCACGCGAAAAAAAAAATGTCCACTTTGTCATATTTTCCTAAAATTATTCTGAAATATAAAAATTCTTATATCGTTTTCCCATGTGTCTGTGTTTTTGGAAATAGACCTAAACGAAAGTTACTAACACCGACGAATGTTTTGAAAACGTATATATACGTCGTCAGCAAGGAATGTTAGTCAGTTACGTGCCATGTTTGGGCGATCATGTCTCGAAACAGCCATTACTGACTGGGCAGAAGGTTTTCCTGCAGTAGGTTTCCATTACTTTCTGCGGTAGACTGGTTGCCAACCAAGGCTAAAGAACCAAATCTATCCTCTTATTTGACTCATAGCTGGAGGGAAAAGATGGTTTAATACCTTTCCCAAGTGTATTTGTGCAAAAGTGAATGCAACAAATTTGACTGGAATTTGAACTCAGCTCTCCGATTTCTCCTTCTGAGCCGATATCCACTGCACCACAATGCCATGTAATGCAAGGAATGTAAGTTTCGTAGAAGACGTATATGTACGTCGACAGCAGTGATATGTATGTAGAATGTGGGATGCACTGTTCAAGTTAAACTGGTAAAGAATAAGCAGTCTGTAGATAACTTATCAACTTGCAATGTTTCTAGGCATCTGTGCAACTTTCATTGGATCCGTTATCGCCTGCCATTTCCACTCGTACTTAAATCAGTCAAGTGCCGTTGCACCTTCCTACCCGAGGGGGTAGGCGATTACGAGAAAGTCCAGCAAAGGTGGAATAACAATTGCGTTTAATCAGTGAGGCCGAACGAACCGGATATTTTCTCGGCCAGTGAGAATAATCTAAGAAGAGAGTACTGGATTGCTACGTGCTGTCCGTCTTTCAATATAGCAGTGAATGCTGAACAATACCATCAAAGATGAAGGAAAAAAATAAAGCAACTGAAATGTGGTTCTCCAGAAGGATGCTGCGAATATCATGGATCGAGTATGTGAGCAATGATGAGGTCTTGGAAATGATGGAAACAAAAAGGAAATTAATACTGAGCGTCAGGAAGAGACAGCTGAAGTTCCTGGGACACGCAATGAGGAAGGAGGGCTTGGAAAATCTGATACTAACAGGCCAGATAGAGGGAAAAAAAGAGACATGGGAAAGCAACGGATAACATATTTGAAGGAGCTAATCAGGTGGATGACGGAATGAGGATTGCATGGTGTAACTGGAGAAGGCATGCTCAGAGCCACCAGGGATAGGGAAACGTGGAAGGCCATGATCGCCTACGTCCTGAAGGGACAGGGCACATAGAAGATTACGCTCTGCCAAGTTCCCTTCAATTAGACATAACATGTGTTATGGGTTAAATAACAGAACAGATTGGGTTCTATAGCCTTGGCTGGTAACCAGTCTACCACAGAAAGCAATGGCAAACTACTGCGGGATAATCTTCTGTTCAGTCAGCCATGTCTCTTTCGAGACATGATCGCCCAAAGTGTCTATCACGTATGGCACTTAACTGACTGACTGAGTAATGTGAAACAAGGCTATAGTCGTAGGAGAGTCAGTGAGGATCAAACTCATTTCACATATTTATATTGCTGGACTTGTTTGTTATTCTTTACAATATGACCTGCCTCTGTCAATTAGGCCTACCATAGTCTGGTACGAGGTCACATTATTGTGAGACTTCTTATATAGAATAGGATGCGCGTTGTGGTGCAGTGGATATCGACTCGGAACGAGAAATCGGAGAGCAGAGTTCAGATTTCAGCTGAATTCGTTGCATTCACGCTTCCTCCGCTAGCTATGGATCAAATAACAGCACAGATTGGGTTCTGTAGCCTTACTTGGCAACCAGTCTACTACAGGAAGTAACGGCAACCTACTGCGGGAAAATCTTCTGTCCATGCAGTCATGTCTCTTTCGAGACATGATTGCCCAAGCGTGTATCACGTATGTCACTTAACTGATTATATAGAAGCATACAGCGTGCGATTGGTAAATTGTCGCAATTTTATCGTTTAAATTACGTGCCATGTTTGGGCGATCATGTCTCGAAACAGCCATTACTGACTGGGCAGAAGGTTTTCCTGCAGTAGGTTGCCATTACTTTCTGCGGTAGACTGGTTGCCAACCAAGGCTAAAGAACCAAATCTATCCTGTTATTTGGCCCATAGCTGGAGGGAAAAGATGGTTTAATACCTTTCCCAAGTGTATTTGTGCAAAAGTGAATGCAACAAATTTGACTGGAATTTGAACTCAGCTCTCCGATTTCTCCTGAGCCGATATCCACTGCACCACAATGCCATGTAATGCACTGTTTTTTTTTTTTTTTTTTTTTTTGTCGATTGCGCAATATAGTAGGGGCAGTTGGCCACCGTCCACGAGTAAAGCGGAGTGGGGGGAAAAGACCACCATGATGCAATTCACTCTGTCAGAAATTTGGAAACGAGATGCTCTATTGCTTGGCATTAGCACCGAAAGCTCCAATACGAATATATCAATCTGGCAACTGCAAAAAATTTGTAAAATTTGGATGTGTTTAAATGGTGATTACGAAGGTGTTTGGAGAAATAACTAGTTATGGTGACATATCTTCATTCATATTCCTACAGCAAACAAATAAAATAAAATAAAATAAAATAAATAATCTGCTAAAATAAATTGATCCAGATTAATTTTTAATGTAAATAATGATTTTTTGCAGAGTAAAAACAGAAACAATAATCTTCCTTTACGCTTAATAAATTTTTTTTTTAAATTTATATTCACAACTGTAAAGTAATGTATATCCCGTTTATTTTAAATGTTAAATATATTAAAAAAACAAAAAAACAAAAAAAACTGTAACCCTGTGTATAATATGTGGACTGCGCCAACATTGTGTTGCCCAGATCAGTCAGTTAAGTGCCATACGTGAAACACGCTTGGGCGATCATGTCTCTTTCGAGACATGACTGACTGTGCAGAAGATTATCCCGCAGTAGGTTGCCATTGCTTTCTACGGTAGACTGGTTGCCAGCCAAGGCTATAGAACCCAATCTGCCCTGTTATTTAACTCATAACTAGAAGGAACTAGGCGGATTAATACCTTTCCCAAGGGTATTTGCGCGTAAGTGAATGCAATGAATTCAACTGGAATTCGAACTTGGCTCCTCGGTTTCTCGTTCCGATCCGATATCCACTGTACCACAACGCACATCCACACTGCATTAGATGCTCTCCTATAAATGAGGTAGATAAAAAGGGGACAAAATGAAGGCAGCCATGTTATAAGGTAACTTATTTGATTTTTACATCTCCCTCCTCTCCCCATTGAGGGAGCGTAGTGGCTGCTGGGGAGGAATCAGTTCTTATTGCATGGCTGATTGTATGGGAGTAGTCGGGATAGCGCCCTGGGGATCCTTGTTCTTGATGGCAGTGATTGAGTAGGGCTCTGGGAGGCCAGGTCACTTTGTAAAGTAATGCCGCCATTTCCAGAATTCTTGTCAGATTGATGTGGCACTTCCATTATAGTAAAATGGACTAACCCACCTGCTGCATTAGATACCCTCTTATAAATGAGGTAGACAAAAAGGGGACCAAATGAAGGCAGCCATGTTAGAAGTTAACTTATTTGATTTCTACAACACCGAAATATGGTTCTACAGAAGGATACTGAGGATACATGGAATAAATATGTGAGCAACGACAAGATTTCGGAGAAAATGGAAAATAATACTTAACATCAGGAAGAGACAGCTGAAGTTTTCTGGACATGTAATGAGGAAAGGCGGTCTGGAGAATCTGATACTCGCAGGAAAGAGAGAAGGAAAGAAGGACAAAGGAAAGCAACTAGTGACATACTTGACGAGCTTGATCAAATGGATGACAGAGCAGGGTTTGGCAGATGTAACATGAGAAAGGGTGTAAAGAGCTACAACGGACAGGGAGATGAGGAAGGCCACGAACAAATACGCCATGAAGGGACACGGCACATTAAAGAAAAGGTGAAACCCTGTCCGTTAGATTCTGACGAATACGCGGCCGAAGAGTTTAAAGGTTGCAGACATTGTGTCTCATTCTTCTTGTTCTCAACGTTTCGAGTTTCATTACAGACTTAATTTACTATTTGTTAAACATATGATGCCATCGGGATATTAAGCAAATGATCTGTCGCCTGTATTTGCTCACGTGTTACTGACATCCTATTTTTATTAATAGCAAAGGAGAGAAGTGTGTAAATTGAAAGAAAAAAGATAAATAACACATTGCATACATAATAATGTTTAGTCAGTTTCGCCTAGGTTGGCACAAGGTCACTTTGGTTAGAGATTTTTAAAAATTGTGACATCAATCTTCCAAGAAGATTCAACTAACCTTGGAACAATGATAATATTAAACCAGACCTCTGGACGTCGGTGTTTTTTTTAAACATACTCACTCACTCACTCACTCACGCATATATATATATATATATATATATATATATATATATATGCGTGAGTGAGTGAGTGTGTGTGTGTGTGTGTGTGTGTGTGTGTGTGTGTGTGTGTGTGTGTGTGTGTGTGTGTGTAATCCGCAGACAGTCCTGTTTCGCTGTATCACAGCTCATCAGTACGGTTAGACATCCGATTGCTTCTAGCCAGAATTGAAACTCGAACGAATTGACATCAGTTGGCGATTCTAACCGCTAAGCTGTGGGCGGATTTTAGCGTGTTATATACACAATGTAAACACACGCCAGTAGCTGAGAGTGTTCAAATTAATTACTGAATGAACGATGGGTGAATGCGTGAGTAGCTACTGTTTTTAAAGTCTACCATTTCTCCATTGTGCTCAATCGGCATGCGAGAGCGTAAATAGTCATCTGCAAACAGTCCTGTTTCGCTGTATCACAGCTCATCAGTACGGTTAGACATCCAATTGCTTCTAGCCAGGATTGAAACCCGACTGGATTAATATCAGTCGGCGATTCTAACCTATATGAGAGCATATGAATTATTTAATAAAATCTTACTGACAATACATGAGACCAGAATGTATCTTGAATAGATCTTAATCGTAGTAACTTGTCAGTTGTCTTTAATGAAACTTGCATAAAAGAGGGATGACTTTCTAAATACACAATTTTACACACACACACACACACACATATATATATATATATATATATATATATGCTTAATAGCATAATCATTAAATGATGAAAGAAAAACAATATTGATATATAATTTATTTCATAGTCCAATCTAAGCTTTCGGCTTACATAAGCCATTTTCAAAGATTTCAAATTACATTATAGTATAACAATTCATGGACGATAATGACAAAAATAAGTTTCTTTTTGTTGACATGGAAGATTTTCAAAGCAACGACAAACTCGTGCATACAAAACGCTGGAAGCGAATATCGCACCACAGCTCATGACGTCACACATGACTCCGCGAGAGTGAAAACAAGAAATATTAAGTATGGAAAGCCATTGGAATAAATCAATGGCTTCTGTTATTAATTATAGGCATTTAAGGATATTTGTGGAGATTTCATAGTTTATTTTGTTCAGGTTAGGTTTTAGCGCACGCACGCACACACACACACACACATTATATATATATGAAATATAGTTTTAAGGTATGCAATATTTATGGTTTAAAATTGCTCTGTATCGGGGACAGAGCGTATGTAAATATGTAAGTGACCACGTTTCAGGAAATAGATCTGATTGGAAATAGATCTGATTGGAAATAGATATAAGGCATTTCGCCATTCAAATAGATCCGAAAACAAAAGAATGAAATGTGTGTATATGCATTTGTGTGTATGCTTAAATAAATAATGAATCCTTTTCCCTAAACTCGCGTTTCTCGTGATTAATTAAAAAAAAAAACTTTAAAAGTCGTTAATATTTTATCTGGTATCTTTACAGTTCTTATTTCAAGTCGAAAGTTGTTAATGTAATTTCCCGGCTTTTTTTTTTTTTTTTTTTTTTTTAGTTGAATCAAATGTAAACTCTTTTCATCAAAATGACTCGAAAGCAAGAAATTCATTTAACTTTTTCCGAAATGAATCCAAGGCAAATCCTGATACAATCCTTTAAAATGGATTGAAAGTAAAATATGTGTGTGTTTGTTTGTTTTTTTGTCCGATCGATGCGTTTTCAGTGTAGATAACAAATATTTTCAAATTAGGATATAGAAATCTAGACAAATTCGAACTAAGTTGCATTAAACTTTTTGAAGATTGTAGATAACAGGGAAATAGGAAGAGAAAAGAAACTATTTGAATAGAATATACGGTTGGGTCTAGCTAATAATAAATCTTTGAGACCTAATTGCCAATGGAGTAGCACGCTCAATTTCCTGCAGTCGAAGCACCAACTGAACTGAACCCTTTATTTTGTTCATTGGGAGTAGACTGTTCAAGTTCCATGACTCATGCTTCTTCCAAATGTCTCAGTATTAGTTATCTTCCTTTAACAACTCCCTCAGAGGTTTTTTTTTTTTTTTTCACCTCTGCTGTAGCCAGGTATTGAACTTACAACTCTTTGGGTCAAGTCACTGGATTCCAACCAACGCCTTTATCCACTGGGCCATGTGTCCTTGGAAATTTTGGTTAAAAAATCTTTTCTGGTGGCAAACGAGTGACCTTGAATTTGTACAAGAAACTTGACTTTAAATTTGAATTTTGACTGTTTGAGAAATTTGACAAGAAATTTTCTTTTGACTTTGAAACATCTAAGAGTCGGGGAAGATCACAATTTTAGTAGGAAAAGAAAAGAAGAAATTCCCAACATCTTATAATTTTGATTGTTCCTCTCTTGTTTAGCACGGCTATTACGCCCTATCAATACCTTAAAAATAATGAGAAACGCTACTTGGTTTCAGTGACAAAATTAAAGAAATAAAAAAGGACAGAAAATTTTTTAATGTCCGTTTCATTGAAATGGCAAAGTTATTTAAATTTATTTAGTTCCCCATTTTAAAATAGCGATCAGCATTCATATTTAGGATTGATACTGCAATACTTTGCTAAATTTGTTAAGCTCAAATATTTAACGACACGATTGAGGAACTTCTGCAAATATTTTATTGTCATAAAATTCGTTTTGCGCTTATACAATAATTAACTTGAGAATTAAGATTCATCTGAAAATTTAAATAGGAAAACTGTGACGTCTTCATGCGTATTTTAAACTAGCAGTATAGGCCGGCGTTGCTCGGGTGTAATGAAAGCTTTAAAACTAATCCATGGTCCTGGAGCTCAGATTGTTTGGACGTTGGCAACGAAAGACTAAAAAGTAATAGTTGTTTCCAGTTAAAGCGAAACCGTAGACTGAAAGAAAAATGAATGGATGTAAGTCAAATTTTGATTTCCTCGTATCGATATCAAATAAGTTTTTTCGTTTTAAACTAAGTTTTGAAGGCTAAATAAGTCATCTGAGTAAATGGTATCATGGCTTAGACTAAGAACTACAATTATACCTACTTACAGCTAAATCCAAAGCAAAAAGTTAAATAAAAGGGCTGAAAAAAATACAGACACACAGGCAGATAAACAGACACAGACACAGACACAGACACACACACACACACACACACACACACACACACACATCTTGCCTTTTATATATATCAATTTTCTGCACTATTGTAAGAACTGCAACCTTGAAACTTCTGAATATCGTTTCTTATGTCTTTGTCTATGAGTGTATCAAATTTGATTAAAATCGGACCACTCCTTTTATAAACCGATTTTTTCGATTATCGATTTTCGATATTTATCGGGGGTACCTAGACACAAAACCTAGCTAAGAACACTCGCAGACGCTTATAGTACAACTGTGTAAATTTTCAAGAAAATCGGTTCAGCTGTTTCGGAGTCTATAGGTAACGGACACACACAGACACACACAAAGTTCCATTTATAAATAAGTTTAGATATACATAAGAAAAATATTACCAGCAATACTTTTCTGGGGGAAAAAAACTATTACCAACAATATATTTTTGAATACAAAACTAGAAGACATCGTCAGTTTTTTAAATTTAAAAAAAGAATTTTTTATCAAAATTTGACTAAACAACCTTCTTTAATGGGCAAACATGGACAAAAATGGCTGCAATAATAAGTGTATGGGGGGGGGGTCATGATCATCTCCGTTTCTAAAGTGTGAGAGTTCATTTAAATTTCTTCTTGTTGCCTTCGTTTAAATATTCTGTAATATTATTTTTTAAAAATTATTTGAATTTGTGAATTTATTCTGGTAGGTGTTAAATTCGAATCTTTGCGATGCATTTTTGATGGAGTCGAGATCAACCGACGAGACAGACTCCTCAGTACATCACTGTTATTGTCTTCAATGTAGGCACGGACTAGTTTAGCGGCGTGTTTCAGTTAGTTATCAGGCTGTAAAAACACAACCGATCCATATGAATTTAAGCGTATAAAGTGTGTGACTTATCTAGAGATAACGTTTACCCTTCCCTTAATTCGATAAACAATCGTTTCCAGATCCCACATCATGGTACGCACACTTCAGTACTTCACCGTGGGTGATGCTCTTCAAAATACCACTTTCTAATATATTCCCCGACAATCAGAAAGAAACATTGATTAGTCACTCATAACACTTTAAGACCATTATTTCATGCTTCCATCCTTGGACTTTTAATAGATGAGTTTATGTGCCTAATATTAAAGTGGGGGCTTAACTGATCGGATCAGAATTTTTGTCAATATGCAATAAATGGAGTAGAGGTCTTGAATGATAATACTAACCGTTTCTTTAAAGAGAAACATGTGGCAGTCATAGACCGAGCAGATAGGGCTTCTCGAGTTGTGGTTTTCTTTGCTGGCTGGCTATAGAGTTGAATACAATGTATCGTATTTGTTTTTTCAGATCTTTGACAGTTAAAAAAAATGTTTTTTATAAAAGTACATTCGACATTCATTGATTATTCACCTAATTCTATCGTCGGTTGCAATTTACAAAATTTTTTTTTTAATCATTTCACCCCGAGCAAGGCAGAAACGCCACTGATGTGCAGGGGGCTACATAAATGTAAAAAGATTAATTAGAAAAGAGTGAGGAGTACAAACTGGTTAGAAAGGAACAATAGAAAGCTGAGAAAGCAGGTGCGATGACAGATACATAGGTGGAGAGAAAGGGAAGGTTATACAGGGGAGGGGAGAGAGCTAGAGGCCAGTGGTTAGTAGATGAGTATTGACTTTGCATTTAAATTTCTGGAGGTTGTAGCCGTCAGGAAAGCAAGAATACGGGAGCGAGTTCCACAGGCGGGAAGTGCGAGAGAGGAAGCTTTTTCTATTCAAGCAATCTTCAGCAAAAAAAGGCTTCAAATCCTGTAACTGTAATTGCTCTTTAGAGCATTGATACGCGTGTCTTTCCTAACCCTTTATTTCAAGTAGTCCGACATGAGAAAGGCATTAATCCGTCTCTTCCCTCCAGTTATGGATTAAATAATAGGACAGATTGGGTTCTATAGCCTTGGCTGGCAACTAGTCTGCCGCAGAAAGCAATGACAACCTACTGCGGGATAATCTTCTACCCAGTCAGTCATGTCTCTTTTGAGACATAATCGCCCAAAGCATGTATCAGGTATGGCATTTAACTGACTGAATGAATATAATACTTGGAAACAATTAAAGCTTCTACTGTGTATAAAGTGGGGAATCGGTTTTCTATAGTTATGAAGTAATAAACTGATCCCCCACTAATTAGTACTTAATAATATAATACATCTCTTCTCCTTCTAGCTATGAGTCAAATAACAGGACAAATTGGATTCTATAACCTTGGTCGGCAACCAGAAAGCAATGACAACCTACTGCGGGATAATCTTATGCCCAGTCAGTTATGTCTCTTTCGAGACATGATCGTCCAACCGTGTATCACTTATGGCACTCAACTGATTTCGACAAGTATTATCCATTTTAACTGTTGCCATTGTCGAAAGTGATCAAATGATGTTTCTACTATTTGGCACATTTCTTGGTGATTATGTAGCGCCAGTCTACAATGTTCAAAAACCCATAGGCTTTCCTCGCTAAAAGCCATTTTTAACTTGTCAGACTGCCTTCCAGCGGAGACGAACCCAGACGAGGCTATGCCGAACAGCAGAACCTCATCTGGGGAAAATGTGGCCCGATCCTATCTTATAAAGAGTTTACGAGAAATTTTGCTAGAACTTAAGGGTTAATTACCTCATTAAAAACCCACCTTGTGTCACATTCGGCCTCAGTCGTATACATCCAAAGCCATTTTTGAGCATTGATCCGAGAAAGCGGTTGTATACAAGTGACTGTTTAGGTATTTCTGAACAAGTTTGGCTCCATGTCATCAATATAAATATCTCGATCTGACGAGGATATTTAAGAACCCGACTCGAATTTTCAGGTTAATAACTTAGTCTTGTAGTAATTTGTCGTGTTAGACGAAAACTACTTCTAGTAATCTGTTGTAAAATCATTTTACAGTTGAAATGGCCAAATGGCCAGTTCTATACTAACATTTTTTTGTTTAAATTTTAAACAGTGAACAGAAGTGATCGAAAAGTTCCACTGAAGAATAATCATTCTTCGCGACGAGGATCAAACCCGTATCCTTTTCCCCCTCAAGGAAAACTGGTTTTTAACCGAAACATGCCTCTACCAGTTTGGCTACAGGAGACCATCTTAGAGCAAGGCTTAAAGAATCTATTTCTGGAGTGCACATCTCTCGTTGGGACATCGACGAAAACAATCCATTCATCTGTAATGTGATCGATACCGACTTGGCAGCCCGGCTGCAGTCGCTCTCTCACCAGCGTAACGTGGCTTCCCTGTGCCTCTTCTACAAATACTTTCACGGCTTATGCTCCAATGAACTTAGCTCACTGGTGTACTTTAGGTATGAATTTACACGAGATACTAGATTAGCAACTAGGTCCCACGCTTTTAGAGTGAAACCGATAAAATGTAACCGCAATTTCTACTCTTACAGCTTCTTTTCTCGCACTTCACGCCTGTGGAATTCCCTTCAATATACTTGCTTCTTCGACAGCTACAATCTACAGGAATTTAAATGTAAGGTCAATAGACATCTCCTACCTCACTAACTCGCATCCATTCTCTCAAGCTCTTTTCTCCATCCACTCCACCCCATTACACCGGTATTCTCATCTGTCTATTACCCTCCTTCCTATAACTAACCCCTCTTTTTCATCACTTTCCTCTATGTAGCCTCCTGCGCAACAGTGGCAAACAAAATGCCTTGCTTGTGGTGAAATTATTAAAAAATAAAAATAAAAAATAAATAAAAAATTCAAAAATTACTGCTTATTTATGTTGCTGGTGCGAAACTGAAGGCAAATATAGATTCGTGACCAAACTCATATCAGCACGTGTCAGTTATAGAAGGGATGCAAGTTCAATTTCCGCCCGGGGTACAATTTTTCTTTAGTAAGATTTCTCAAATCCAGACCGGTTGTTATTAAGTTGACTGTTTAAGAAAAAAAGGACAGCAACTCAAACATGTTTATCCGTTAAAAGTAACGTTTATAGTAATAATTCGGAGGCGAAAATTGTAGGGGCCTCGGCTATGTCGGGTATAAAGCCACTTCAAAACACAACCGACAATTCACACATTTAAAGTTATCAAAAGGTTGAATGAAGGTTGGAAGAATAAAAGCGTTTTGTTTGAAAAAAAAAGTGGTATTTTATTAACTGAACAGAATAACAAATTAGTGAGAAATAAAATGTTCAAAGAAAAAAAAAGTACGTAGTTAAATGTTCCAGAGAAATAGTAGAAAGAAGTTAAATGAATCCAGTGTTTATAGTTGATAGTAGCAGAATGTAGAAAGCTTATTCCTTTCTTTTTATGGCCGGCGATGAACTTAGATCACTAGTGCCCCCTAAATACGAATTTGAACGAGATACTAGATTAGCAACTAGATCTCACCCTTTTACAGTGAAACCGATAAAATGCAGCCGTAACTTCTACTCCAACAGTTTCGTTCCTCGCACTTCCCGACTGTGGAATTCTCTTCCAAATGATTGCTTCCTCGACGGCTACAATCTCCAGGAGTTTAAATGTAAGGTCAATAGACACCTCCTAACACACTAACCTGCTCCCATTCTATCAAACACTCTTCCCATCTGCCCAACCCTCATCCTCGCTATCCTTACTCATCTGTCACCTTCCTCCTGACATTCCCTATGTCTAACCACTCCTTCTCTTTACCTTCCCCTATGTAGCCCCATGCGCAATAGTGGCAGTGGAATGCCTTGCTTGGGGTGAGATGATTAAAAAAAAAAAAGAGTGAAAAGGAAGATGAAGTAATATAGGAGATTGTACTTATCGGACGTTAGTTTTCAGGAGGCAGTTGAAGTATCTTGTTGTTGTTTTCTTTGTTGACTGCGAGAATGTTGAGGATGGAAAAGTAGAGGTAAAGGAAATTGACACGAGTGAAGAAGGAGAACGAATATGTGACGGGACCTTGTGTCCGAGTCGGCAAATTAAATTTCTTTCGTGACATCTTACGGTCTCCTCTCGTCCCCGGTCAAATATTACAAGAACTGTACTATGGGATCTTTTAATGGAGCGTATTAATTCAACAAAAGTAGACGGTTTGTCTCAGTGTTTTGTTGAATTTGTGGGAAAGGGGGCATTCCCCTTTACTTTGCGGGGGAATTCTTGGTTATAATTCTCATGGAATGTTTGATTTGTTTTTTTTTGTTTTTGTTTTTTTGGCGGCCTATTAATGGGTAGTGGGTTGTTTACAGCCGAGACATCGATTGACAGAGTAATACACTACGCCTCCTCGGACTTACCCTGTCCTCAGACAGGGTAAGTCCGAGGAGGCGTAGTGTATTAGTAGTGGAACCACTATATTGAATCCATAGCAAAATCTACTGCTAAGAAGATTGGGTCACTATGTCGATCCAGGATGTTTTTTCCACCTGAATCCATCCTGCATATATACAAGTCAACCATCCGTCCGTGCATGGAGTACTGCTGCCATTTATGATCAGGTGCCCCTGCCGTTCTCCTCAGTGTTCTTGACAAGTTCCAAAGGAGAGTCTGTAATGTGATAGGTACTGATCTGGCGGCTCGACTGCAGCCACTTCCCCATCGTCGAAATGTGGCCTCCCTTTGTCTGTTCTATAAATACTTTCATGGCTTCTGCTCGGATGAGCTTAAGTCACTGATGCCTCTTCAACAGGTGTTTACACGTGCAACCAGACTGGCAACTGGGTCCCACCCATTCACAGTTAGGTTAGCCAAATGCAGACGACAATTCTATTCCTGCAGCTTCCTCTCTCGCACTTCCCGCCTGTGGAACTCGCTCCCGTATTCTTGCTTTCCTGACGGCTACAACCTCCAGAAATTTAAATGCAAAGTCAATACTCATCTACTAACCACTGGACTCTAGCTCTCTCCCCTCCCCTGTATAACCTTCCCTTTCTCTCCACCTATGTATCTGTCATCGCACCTGCTTTCTCGGCTTTCTATTGTTCCTTTCTAACTAGTTTGTACTCCTCACTCTTTTCTAATTAATCTTTTTACATTTATGTAACCCCCTGCACATTAGTGGCGTTTCTGCCTTGCTCGGGGTGAAATGATTAAAAAAAAAAATTCATTTTGCGACTGAATATTTCTTTAAACAACGTTTTGGAGAGATAATAATTTTACCCGGGAAAAGTTCTCTTAATTAAATCATTGCTGCGGGGAGAAGATTGATTCATATCTTTGAATTCACCGCTGAAGTGAATGTCATGAAATTTACTTGAATTTGATCTTGGTTCTCCGATTTCTCGTTCCGAGCTGATATCTAGCTTCTTCTATGTGCCCTGTTCCTTCAGAACGTAGGCGATCATGGCTTTCCACGTTTCCCTATCCCTAGTGGCTCTTAGCACGCCTTCTCCTGTTACACCATGCAACCCTCGTTCCATCATCCACCCGATCAGGTTCTTCAAATACGTTATCCGTTGATTTCCTCTGTCTCTTTTCCCTCTATCTGGCCTGTTAGTATCAGATTCTCCAAGCCCTCCTTCCTCATTACATGTCACAGGAGCTTCAGCTGTCTCTTCCTGATGCTCAGTATTAATTTCCTTTTTGTTTCCATCATTTCCAAAAACTCATCATTGCTCACATGTTCGATCCATGATATTCGCAGCATCCTTCTGTAGAATCACATTGCAGTTGCTTCAAGTTTTTCCTTCATCTTTGATGATATTGTCCAGCATTCACTGACATATTGAAGAACTGAAATCACATAGCAATCCAGTACTCTCTGCTTTGTTTCTAGCGAAATTGTCCTTTTTCTTAATACTTTACTCAACTTCTGGAATGCTTCCTTCGCCATGCCAACTCGCCTTCGGATCTCTGTGTCGCACTTTCCGTCTTCTGTTAGAACACTTCCTAGGTATTTAAATTTTTGTACCTGCTTGATTCTAGTATCCCCGACCTTTATTTGGCATTTCACACCACCTATATACCTACTCAACGAAGGAATTCTTCGAGAGTGTGTCTGCAGGTATGTTCCCAAAATGATTATTTGTAGGTTTCTTCAGCAAATTCTTTTTAAAAGTTTCAAAAGCTTCGTTAAAGAAAAAAAAAAAAAAAAAAAAAAAACGATATCCCAAAACGTCTGGACTTAGAGAAGAAATACTAGTAAGAAATTAAATAAATGAAGAGTTTATAGTTGATAGTAGCAGAATGTGTGCATGTAGTAAGATTATTCCTTTCCTTTTTTATGGCCGGCGAGAGAGTGAAAAGGAAGGTGAAGCAATAAAGGAAATTGTACTTATCGGACTTTAGTTTTTAGGAGGCAGTTGAAGCATCTTGTTGTTTTCTTTGTTGACTGCGAGAATATTGAGGATGGAAAAGTAAAGGTAAAGGAAATTAATACGAGAGAAGAAGGACAACGAATATGTGACGGGACCTTGTGTCCGAGTCGGCAAATTAAATTTCTTTAGTTTAGGGTCTCGTCTCTATTTTCTGCTCCCATCTGACTGTCTTTTGCCGGTCAAGGGACGTGAATAAGTACTTAGCAGGTTACGTGGTCGGATAGAACCTCATACCAATATTTTAGGCTTCAAGAATAATTGACCGGGTTATAGTTCAAAAACCTCGGTAAAGGAAAAACAACATCAAATCCCAAAACGTTTGGGCTTGAAGAAATTCAATTCAATCGTAATTTACTCAGCATAACAAGGCCGCGAGTCTAGTGCACACAGTGAGTAGTTGATTCATTTTCTATACCTTACAAATCCCTTGCGGGTTATTTAAGGCAAAAATACTTTTAGATTATAATTTTTAGTGCGACGGGAGAGAGAATAGTTTATCGATACAAATTTTACTAATTAACCTATAGATAGCGGAAGAATAGGTGGATTCATACCTTTCCTTTGTGCGTAAGAGAATATAACCAACCCAACAGGTAATGATACTCAGTTCTCTTATTGTTATGGTGAAACAATAATTTATTCCTCAGATAATGGACTCCTCTCTCCTATATTAATGTTATGGTGAAACACGCCTATTCCTCAGATAATGGGCCTTCCTCCTATATTAATGTTATGGTGAAACACACCTATTCCTCATATAATGGAATCTCTCCTCCTATATTAATGTTATGGTGAAACACGCCTATTCCTCAGATAATGGAATCTCTCCCTCCATATTAATGTTATGGTGAAACACGCCTATTCTCAGATAATGGAATCTCTCCCCTCCTATATTAATGTTATGGGTGAACACGCCTAGCCCTCAGATAATGGAATTTCTCCCTCCCATATTAATGTTATGGTGAAACACGTCTATTCCTCAGATAATGGAATCTTCTCTATATTAATGTTATGGTGAAACACGCTCATTCCTCAGATAATGGAATCTCTCCCTCCCATATTAATGTTATGGTGAAACACGTCGGCCCTCAGATAATGGAATCTCTCCCTCCTAGATATCACAGGTGAACACGCCTATTCCTGGATAATGGAATCTCTCCCTCCCATATTAATGTTATGGTGAAACACGTCTATTCCTCACAGATAATGGAATCTCTCCCTCCTATATTAATGTTATGTGAAAACACTGCCTATTCCTCAGATAATGGAATCTTCCTCCTATATTAATGTTATGAAACACGTCTATTCCTCAGATAATGGAATCTCTCCTCCTATATTAATGTTATGTGGTGAAACACGTCTATTCCTCAGATAATGAATCTTCCTCCCATATTAATGTTATGGTGAAACACGCTATTCCTCAGATAATGGAATCTTCTATATTAATGCTATGGTGAAACACGTCTATTCCTCAGATAATGGAATCTTCCTCTCATTAATGTTATGGTGAAACACGTCTATTCTCTAGATAATGGAATCTCTCTCCTATATTAATGTTATGAAACACGTCATTCTCAGATAATGGAATCTCTCCTCCTATATTAATGTTATGGTGAAACACGCTCTATTCCTCAGATAATGGAATCTCTCCTCCCATATTAATGTTATGGTGAAACACGTCTATTCCTGATAATGGAATCTCTCCCTCCCATATTAATGTTATGAAACACGTCTACTCTCAGATAATGGAATCTCTCCTCCTATATTAATGTTATGGTGAAACACGTCATTCTCAGATAATGGAATCTCTCCTCCTATATTAATGTTATGGGGAACACGCTATTCCTCAGATAATGGAATCTCTCCTCCATATTAATGTTATGTAAACATTGCCTATTCCTCAGATAATGGAATTCTCCTCTCCATATTAATGTTATGAAACACGCCTATTCCTCAGATAATGGAATCTCTCCTCCTATATTAATGTTATGGTGAAACACGTCTATTCCCCAGATAATGGAATCTCTCCCTCCTATATTAATGTTATGGTGAAACAGCTATTCCTCAGATAATGGAACCTCTCCCAACAATGTTATGGTGAAACACGTCTATTCCTCAGATAATGGAATCTCTCCCTCCCCATATTACTGTTATGTGGAACACGTCTATTCCTCGACAATGTGAATCTCTCCTCCCATATTAATGTTATGGTGAAACACGCCTATTCTCAGATAATGGAATTCTCCTTCCCATATTAATGTTATGTAGAAACACGCCTATTCGGGATAATGGAATCTCTCCCTCCCCATATTAATGTTATGGTGAAACACGCTCTTATTCCTCAGATAATGGAATCTCTCCTCCTATATTAATGTTATGGTGAACACGCCTATTCCTCAGATAATGGAATCTCCTCCTATATTAATGTTATGAAACACGTCTATTCCTCAGATAATGGAATCTCTCCTCCTATATTAATGTTATGGTGAAACACGCCTATTCTCAGATAATGGAATCTCTCCCTCCTATATTAATGTTATGGTGAAACACGCCTATTCCTCAGATAATGGAATCTCTCCTCTCCCATATTAATGTTATGGTGAAACACGCCTATTCCTCAGATAATGGAATCTTCCTCCTATATTAATGTTATGGTGAAACACGTCTATTCCTCAGATAATGGAATCTTCCCTCCCATATTGTTATGGTGAAACACGCCTATTCTCAGATAATGGAATCTCTCCTCCTATATTAATGTTATGGTGAAACACGTCTATTCCTCAGATACCAACTTCTCCCTCCTATATTAATGTTATGGTGAAACACGCTATTCCTCAGATAATGGAATCTTCTCCTCCCCATATATTAATGTTATGGAAACACGCCTATTCCTCGACAATGGAATCTTCCTCCTATATTAATGTTATGGAAAATACTGCCTATTCCTCAGACAATGGAATCTCTCCTTCCCATATTAATGTTATGGTGAAACACGCTGCCTCACAGATAAATGAATCTCTCCTCCCATATTAATGTTATGGTGAAACACGTCTATTCCTCAGATAATGTGAACTTCTCCTCCTATATTAATGTTATGAAACACGTCTATTCCTCACAGATAATGGAATCCTCCCTCCTATATTAATGTTATGGTGAAACACGCCTATTCCTCAGATAATGGAATCTTCCTCCCATATTAATGTTATGAAACACGCCTATTCCTCAGATAATGGAATCTTCCCTCCTACATTAATGTTATGGTGAAACACGCCATTCCTCACATAGATAATGGAATCTCTCCTCCTATATTAATGTTATGGTGAAACACGCTTATTTCCCCTAGATAATGGAATCTCTCCCTCCTATATTAATGTTATGGTGAAACACGCCTATTCCTCAGATAATGAAATCTCTCCCTCCCATATTAATGTTATGGTGAAACACGCCTATTCCCCACAGATAATGAACCCTCCCTCCCATATTAATGTTATGGTGAAACACGCCTATTCCTCAGATAATGGAATCTTCCCATATTAATGTTATGGTGAAACACGCCTATTCCTCAGATAATGGAATCTCTCCTCTCCCATTAATGTTATGGTGAACACGCTTTATTCTCAGATAATGGAATCTCTCCTCCTATATTAATGTTATGGTGAAACACGTCATTCTTCGTATAATGGAATCTCTCCTCCTATATTAATGTTATGGTGAAACACGCCTATTCCTCAGATAATGGAATCTCTCCCCTCCTATATTAATGTTATGGTGAAACACGCCTATTCCTCAGATAATGGAATCTCTCCCTCCCATATTAATGTTATGGTGAAACACGCCTATTCCTCAGATAAATGGAATCTCTCCTCTCCTATATTAATGTTATGGTGAAACACGCCTATTCCTCAGATAATGGAATCTCTCCCCTCCTATATTAATGTTATGGTGAAACACGCTATTCCTCAGATAATGGAATCTTCCTCCTATATTAATGTTATGGTGAAACACGCTATTCCTCAGATAATGGAATCTTCCTCCTATATTAATGTTAAAACACGCCTATTCCTCAGATACATTGAATCTCCTCTCATATTAATGTTATGGTGAAACACGCTATTCCTCAGACAATGGAACTTTCCTCCTATATTAATGTTATGGTGAAACACGTTCATTTCTCAGATAATGGAATCTCTCCTCCTATATTAATGTTATGGTGAAACACGTTTAGTTCCTCAGACATTTAGAATTCCTCTCCTATTAATGTTATGGTGAAACACTGCCTATTCTCAGATAATGGAATCTCTCCCTCCCATATTAATGTTGTAGAAACACGCCTATTCCTCAGATAATGGAACTTTCCCTCCCATATTAATGTTATGGTGAAACACACCTATTCCTCAGATAATGGACTCTCCTCCTATATTAATGTTATGGAAACACACTAATTCCTTGACAATGGACTCTCTCCTATATTAATAAGAGAACAGGAAGTTAACTCAAGAAGTTCTTGGGAAGTTCATAGGAGTTCTTTAGAGTTCTATTGGAGTTCAGTAGAACGACCAGGCAGTTGATATTAGTCGACAGTTTGCCGAATACTAAGGAGTCAGCTTACAGTGGAAAATTACCAAGTTCCTAACATTTTGGGTGGTTAAGTCGATTAGCAACCGACATAGCACGATTATAACTTCCTAAGCCTTTTATCTTTTTCAGCATTATATTTTCCATGAACATTCTAACCTCCGTTGGACCTTTATTTCAAGCATTACTTTAATTGTAAAAACATTAATTGAAATGTGTATATATAAATGTTATTTTATACTCAAATTGCCATTCTTGATTTATAATCATTTTATGAATTATAGTGGGCTCTCTTCCCACAAGGCCAAATTCCGTTAACCTGCTATGGTATACAATTACCCTTCACTATAACAGAATCCTATTTCAACTAAAAAAAGAATAAGGTAAGATACCCCGCTATAATATACAGCAGGCTATGAACGAGGGTTTTCTGCTCAGAACCTCATGCTCATCTATCACCAGAACAAGTTGCCATTAGAACATCAAGAGCAGCTTCTTAGAGTCAAGCTGGGACCCAAAAGGTCAGAGTTCCCTTTTGAAGCGGAATCCTACTACAACTAGAAGGTGGATACAGATAAGATACCCACCATAGATTCACTGAATGGAAAATATATTCAAACAGAAGTAATTAGTAAGATTTGTTAGAGTGTTTGTTATAATTAATAAAAACAAAAATAGATAAAAGAATATATAACCCAAAATTTCTGGTTACAAATTGTTCAGTCTAATTTTCCTTCAAAGTAAATGAAGATTTTATTTGATGCCAAAATGATTTAATAATAATGTGCTCGTGTCATGTTTCCTGTCCATATCGAATTTGTAAAAAAGTATCAGTAAATTATAAGGCTATGCTATAAGGCTTTCATTGATCACCGGAATGAAATAGCAAAGATACGATGTTTAATCTAAACTTAATATCTAAACTTGTTTCCTCAAAAAATGGTAACGATTTGGAAAAAATATGTTGTTTTTTTATCATCTCAAACCCCAACTTTCAAATTAAGTGCAATACCACGGGCTCAAAATCGACCTCCCCTACCCAAACAATGGTTGTCGTGGAAATAAAGAAAAAATTACATAGCACTGTTACCACGTGACCATTTCTACGAGTTTTTCTGCTTATTAGCCGGGGTTAAAAATACTGTCGGCGATTTCGCACTGCCAACCCAAAACCAAAAGGTCAAGAGGTCACTGCTTTTTTTTCATCATTAAGGAATCGTAAACAAGCAAGCTGCTTATCGCTAAAAAAAAATGCGGCCAACAGACTTCAAGTACAATTATTTGCTGAGCATGTATTTCTTAGTAAAATCGAGTGGAATATCTATCAAAAATATAATTCATGTATAATTGAATAATAACGGAAAACGATTACAAAATTCTGAAGGCTTATCTCAAGACTTTAGAGTTATGTTTGAATGTTACAGAAATATTTTTAACAGCATTATTTATTAAAATTCCGCTTAAACAATTTTGCTGACACATGCTTCTCTTCCTCACTTCAGTACTTTTGTTTATGTTTGCTAAGTTTAGCGTCGGAAGCCTTATAAAAATTCTCAAGGCTTTTTTGACAGTGCACTGAATAACCTGAGGTCATTAGTGCAATTTTGTAGGACTTTCACAGGGAATCCCGCTGCTAATTTGACGCTAGGGTTCAAGTCAAAAGGTCAAGCACCTGTAGCTGAATTTAGCTGTGGACTTATGCTGATGGTAAGCGAGTAAGGGTAGCAGAGAAACAGAGAGAGAGAGAGAGAGAGAGAGAGAGAGAGAGTTGGAGGACTTCAGTCAGTTAAGTGCTACATGTGATACACGCTTTGGGCAATCGTGTCTCGAAAGAGACATGACTGACTGGGCAGAATATTATCCCGCAGTAGGTTGCCATTGCTTTCTGCGATAGACTGGTTGACAGCCAAGGCTATAAAACCCAATGTGTCCTATTATTTAACCCATAACTAGAGGGAAGAGACGGATTAATAGCTTTCCCAAGGGCATTTGCGCGTAAGTGAATGCAAGGAATTCAACTGGAATTCGAACTCGGCTCCCCGGTTTGCCGTTCCGAGTCGATATCCACTGCACCACAACGCACATCCTTGGAGGACTTCAGTAGGCCTTATTTTGCTTAGCTGGAGGACATATGAACTTTGCCAATCGAAGGACGGATAGAACGAGACTTCTCTTCGTTTTTACCTAAAGAATCATGTCGGGACAAAATGTGTTTCTACTGTTAGCCCCCATCGGGTCACGTGTCGCATGAAAACCTCACACTATACAAATGCCTTAAGTTTCTAACTTAATATATATATATATATATATATATATATATATATATAAAATCTTCTCCAAGATAAGTCTGTCAATATCTCCAATAGGAATTGAAGCACGCCGTACGTACGAAAAAAAAAAAAAAGAAGAAAGATAACTATATACTATATAGGTACATCCAATCATTTTCGATACCTAAATTTTAAATTGAATTTTTAAAAATGATAAAGTTTTTTTTAATCTTTTATTTTAGTTTTAATTTGAAAGCTAAATGATTAAATTCACTATTTCCAGTAAGCAAAATACTTTGGTGTATTTCAAACAGAAATTATTGTTTGAAATATAAAATTTTGAGATCTTTCTTTTTTTTTTTCATTTTAAAATTTTTCGGCCATTTTTGAGCGATCGACAGATTTGTAATCAAAAGTTAATTTTAGGTTTTAAAATTCTTGCAAAAAGATATACATCTGTGACACAATATTTTTGAAAAATTAGCAAAGTTAATGTTAAATTAATCTGATTTTTACAAGTATTACTTATTTATAGCATGAAATTTAGAATAAAACTATTTTTAAACACAGATTTGACTTTCTAACCTATCCATCGTAATTGAAATATGTTGACAGATGGATGTAAGATAAGCGTATGGCGATCACAAGTGACATAATTGTACATTTTTCCGGCAAAGAGAGTAACCCTGAAATGCATGACCTTTTAATTTACACGTATAAATTACCATACAAAGAAAATCTTCAAGTACATACAAAAAAAAAAAAAATTAAAATTCTTTTTAAAATACGATGGTTTGTATTAAACATTTCAATTTTCGATTAGTAAATTGAATCTTCACCATATAACCTACCACCCTAATGTCTACAATAATTAGAAATATTTAAAAATATTTGAAACTTTACGAATTATTATAATTAAAAAAAAAAACAAAAATAAAAACAATTCTTTTAAAATTTCATTATTAATCGAATATTTTTTTCTTCAGACTACAATACCTGACATATATATTACTTATTAAAAGCTTATTTAATAAAATAATGTGATAGTTTTATTGTATTTTTTTATTTTACTATTCGGAGCAGATTTTCGGTAAAAGGGGCTAAATGGTTTTAAAAAAATAATACATGGTTTTCATTCCCCCAATGAGTCCTGCGTTTAACTAATAAAATCATTTTTGCCGAAAGAATTAAATTTTTTAAAATTTCATGAATTTACGTAGCGGGGAGTGGGGGGGGGGGGGGTAACATGTGTAAAAAAACATTTGTACAAAGATATTTTTAAAATAATGATTTTAAAATAAGTTCATTCATTTACCAATATATCCTGAAATTTTCATCAAAATCCGACAATTATTTGATTTTTGCAAGAATTTTCAAATTAATGTGTTAGTCACCGGAAAAAAAAGTGATTTATGTAATATTACGGTTTCAATTGTAAACCCTCGTAACGATTTGGTTACCAGCTGCTGATAATAAAAATAAGATTTTTTACCAAAATTTCAAACATGTTAGAAAAGATTAAAAAATACTTTTATCTTTCCTATTAATTATAACATTAACATTTTGTTTGTTTTTATTAAGTTTGGAACCTTTTTTCTTCTTCATACTATGTTCTTTTTCAGTGAATTCTGGGACGTACACACTTCTTCTTACAACTTATTAACAGGGTAAATAAAAATAAAAAAGTGAAAGCAATTTTCATTGTATGACATCTATCGTTCGAGAGATCATGGATATACGCCCGAAAAGTTATGCCTTTTCTAGAGATCATACTAAGGCAGAGTCTTTTTTTTCTTTCTTCAGATGAGAGGTCGGCAGTTGGCCATCTACTACGCCTACCCTTTCCACACCACCGATGTTGTCCAAGTTAAAGGTAGAAGCCAATAAGCACCAGTTGGCAGAACGAGACATGACATTAGACTGTCCTAGCGACTCCGACTCTGGATTTCAATTCAGACTTGTCCTTTATAGTGAATTATCCGTTCTAGTGAAACGTAGTTCTATGCTGAAACAGATTAACTGAATTTAATCTCGTAGGTAGATAGCCCACCATAAGTTATAAAAGGGGTTATAAAACAAGAAAATCAAATTGAGTATAGAAACAAGATTTTATATATACACGTATATCAATTACGATTTTTTTTACAAATAAAATAATGACTTTAGGATGGGTCCAGCGGACGTTAAAATGTTCGTAGCAGTAAATCCCGAAAGAGAGTTTGTGGGTATGTATGTGTGAGCGTTGTCAGTTAGGAATGTCTTTGATGTTTCCGCTCCTTTGCTCGGGTAAGTAGATCAGGGGACAGCAAAGAAGAAGATGAGAGGGAAAGGCGAGGCAAGCATAGCGGATCGCTTGACGAAGTCAAGGGACGTGCTAATTACGCTCGTATTTCTCAACTGGCAATGCTTTCTGTGTCGGCTTTTTATTTCGTCTTTGTGGGTCCCAGCAGGTCATTTGAGAATACACCCGTATTTAATTCTGGGCTTCCCATTTGTTGATAAATAAAATTCGCGTAGGAATTTGATATTAAATTAATTTTTGGTTTTCTGCCGGAACATATGCGTGGAGCCGTGTGCGCAAAGACCAGTTTTGGTCATTCGCTTTCTGGTCCTGAGAGTGCAAACATCCGGTTCCTCGCTTTGCTCGGTATCACAACACCTTCTCCAAATCTGGTTGTCAATTCTTGTATTCACACTAATCTGTAAAAATATTTACATAAATATATTCAAGCGTGTATATATATATCCTCTTTATTATAATAAAAACCGTTGTGTATTTTTACATAGATATATACATCTCAGTCAGTAAAGGACCATACGTGATACACGCTTTGGGCGATCATGTCTCGAAAGAGACATGACTGACTGGGCAGAAGATTTTACCACAGTTGGTTGCCATTACTTTCTGTGGTAGACTGGTTGCCCGCCAAGACTATAGAACCCAATCTGTCCTATTATTTAACCCATAACTGGAGGGAAGAGACGGATTAATACCTTTCTCAAGGGTATTTGTGCGTAAGTGAATGCAATGAATTCAAATGGAATCAGTTCAGATAGCGGTTGAGAATTATTCTGCTAAATTAGTTTCTATAGACTAAATAAATACTGAACATATCTTCGTATGTCAAAACGTCCAAATGGGGGATGGAAACAGTATTAATCTGGGATCGATCTGACACTATTGATATTATAAACTGGACTTCTTTCTGAATCTATCAAACATCAATATTTTTATATTCTAAAAAAATGGGGCTAAAACGCTGATCTATAAAAGTTATTTAAGTAGTATCCATTAAATGAGACCCCGGATGAACAGCCAAGATTGGATGGGATAAGGAAGAGAATGAGAGAATACAGTCAAAAATAAGTGAAAAGAGAAGAGGCACGAGAAAATGCATAATCTTAGTTGTATGGAAAGGATAAGGGAAAGAATGAGATGATACGGGTAATATCTGGATCACTAGAACATCGCAGATCATCTCTCTTCTGACCGAGTGCAAGTGGCTCAATAGGTTGGGCTTATTAACATAAAATATGCAAAAAACGAAGGAAAAGAGAATATTACCTTACGGCCATAACACGTCAAAACACCGGTTCCTCTACGACTAACGAAGTTAAGTAACATTGAGCCAGGTCGGGATCTAGATGAGTGACCTCTTGAGAATACCAGGTGCTGTAAGCTTGGATGTGTGGGTGGTGTAATGGTTAATAGATCGGAATTGTAAATCGGAGAGCCAAGTTCTAAGTCTCGTTGGATTCGTTATATTCACTTGCGCGCAAATACCCTTGGGTTTTCTCCCACCAATGGGTTAATTAGTAAGACTTTATTATTGAGAAGACTCTTCCAGTGGTTTCATAGCAAGAGAACTTGAGCAGCAATCCTTGTGAAAGGCCTTTGAAATATCTAAAGCTATGGTTCTTGGGGTGTATTTGTTGTCTAGTGCCTCACTGGCTCTGTGAAGAATGGCAGTTAGGACATCAGCAGTGGACTGGGGCGATTGAAATCTGTACTACCTGTCGCTCAAGAGGCACATTTAGTTGATCAACAGTCTTGTTGATAATAGCTTCAAACAGCTTGCTAATCTGACGAAACTATACTGAGAGGGGAATGAGCACTCTTGAAAGCTGGCATACGCTTGACATCATCCACAAACTTGGGAAGGGTTTCTTCTTCAAGCGTCGGTTAAATAATTTCGCTAAGATCGGGGATAGTTCAGGGTTGATATTCTAAGGACAACCACTTCGATTTTATTTTGGCTAGTGGCTTTCTTTTCATAAGTCTAGATCATGTATGTGCAAGCTACAGCCCGAGGGCCACAATCCGGCCCCCAAAGGCAATCGCTATGGGCCTCGATGATGCAAGAACCATTTTTTTTACCATCTTTTCAAAATCCAAATCTTTTCATAGCCGAATCGAACACACAAGGTTCAAGGTCAAAAGTGTTGTCTTGTTAACTTTTGAGCAGCCTGAGTCACCCTTTTAGAGAGTCTTTGTCATGATTTCAAAGGTTAAAAATATTCTTATACCTGATGATATTCCAGACTGCTATCAAATGGAAGTGATTGATTAGCAGTATGACATGGATTTTTAAAAAAGCATATGACAGCAATGATATTGTAACTTGCTATAAAATTTATGTAAGTGGAAAGCATCCAAATTTAGAGAAACATGCTAAGAAAATAATCTTACTTTCTGGCAGCACTTATTCTTGCGAGCAATTTTTCTCAAGAATGAAATTTATTAAAAGCAAATACGGAAGTCAGCTCACAAAGAAACACCTGACCAGTCAACTTTGGGTTGCCAGCCCATCAGTCAGAGCAAACACTGATCAAATTTGCAAAAACAAACAATACCAAGTATCTCATTAATAAAACTAACTTAAATTTATTTGTTGTTGTTTTATAAAACGCATTCAAGATGTGTTCATAACACAATGCACAAGTTCTGATTTTGCAATTTATAACTATACATTTTTGGCGGTGTCTGGCCCTTGACGTTGCTTCAATGATCGAAAATGGCCCTCCAGTGAAAAAGGTTGCAAACCCTTTCCGGGCTATAATACTACTGAGATTGTGCTTAAGTCGAGAAGTAGTTGTTCAATGTCTTCTAATGTTGAGTTAGAGGCAGAGATTGAAGCTAAAAGCTTCGTCTCATCCAACTCGGAAGATATGTCGAGGCCCATTTATAATAGTGAGATCAACCGATTTTAGTTGAGTTCTTTGTTTTACCAGCATATCTACCCTTTTGGGTCATATCTACCCTTTTGGGTCATTTAATGCTGAAGAAATTGTTTGGTTTTTATTTACTGCTTGTTGATCTTTTGTGAGTATTGCTGTCGAGATATAAGTCGAGGTGTTGTAATTTGATGCGTGATGGTTAAATGCTATCTTTTGCAACTATATTTTGTTATATAATTCTGTTGCTTTTAGAAATTCTAAAAGGTCTTTTGGGTCAGCTTTGTTGAAGATGTATTTCAGATTGTTTTCTTGATAGTATTTTAATCGCATTTGTTCAAGATCTAGGCAGCTTGTTAGCATATGTTTCCCTGAGTAGAGCTCCTAGCATAGAATGCAAATTGGTGCCTCCTCACCTTTTAGTAGGTGTGAAATGGTGACAGCGGTGCGGCCTATTTGAAGTCTAGTCATTAATACTATTTCTCTTCTCGGTATTTTCCTATTGGAAATTTTAACTTCTATCCATTCTTTGCGAATGGGTTTAATTTTGTAGAGTTTTTTTTTTATTTTTGCAGGAGTTCCACAACTCTTGCCATTTGGTCGTAATAAAGTTGTTGATTAGAGGTTTGTAATCTGTGTGGGGTACTTTTATATCACTAATGTTGATGTTTAATGATCTTTTAGCTGCAATGTTTACTTTTTTTTTTCGTTTTGAGAACTCTTGATATCACTTTTGTTTGTTCTCAAACTTGGCTTGAAATACTTGAGCATAGCCACAATTTGCCTTTTCCAGAACTTCATTGCGAGCTGTTCCAAATGTAGTAAAAGCGATTTCCAACTGCTTCAACCACCAAATATTCGTACAAGCAGAAATTGGTTTAGATCAATTGCGAGCACGTCAGATTGGCGCCACAAGCGGAAAACGCTTGATTAGAAAATTAAGATTCGAAATACTGGGGACTTTGATTAAAAAACATTTTTTTTTCTATTATTTGCAGTAGTTTAGTTTTCGCGGTTTCAGTTATCCGCGATAAATCATAGAATTAAACAATTCAGAACTGTTACTTCCATGGTAAGTGTTCAAACGAATTACATCCCTTAGGGCAACGGTCAGCAACCTCCGGTCCGCGGGCCAAATCCGGCCCTCCAGTAAATCTTGTTCGGCCCGCTACCTTATTCTGAACACGATATAAATATAGGCAAACCAAACCAAAGTGACAGTTGATAGTCCGAATATATTACGTCGAAATTTTAAAAAGTATTTCTTTTTACCTGGAGAATGTGTTTTACTTTTTATTTCTAGGGATCGCCAAAATTTGCGTACGGCCTCACTTTCACTTTTTCTGTGAAATTGCTTTCGTGAGCGGGCACTTTTAAATGAATATAAAAATAGAGTTTTCAACCGATTTTAATCGATTTTTTTTTCAATACTGATTTATGAAACATTTATTTTAAGATGTAATAGTTTTTTTAACAAAATTCCCGTCAGATATTAAATTATATTGAATCCTTGCTTTCTTCAAACACATAGAAAATTTATTCACATCTTTAACATAGTTCTTCTCCATGACACTGGAGCCATAGCTGTTTGGCCTTCTTCCATGATTCTACATAGCTTTTTGGGCCTCACTCTCCAAAAGGTTGCCGACCCCTGCCTTAGGTCAATCAGTTCCAATCTTCAAGGCTAAAACCAGCCATGCTATGCGCATAGCAAACCATCTACATTCTCTTCCTATTTATTTAGGGAGAAGCAAGTTCCACACGGGCAGATTCTTCGCGCGAACCACTGTTCTGTGGAACCGACTCGCAAGTGAATATCTGCTGATCACGACATTCTACACCTGTTCAAGTCAAGTATAACCGTTTGTGTCCGGTCTGGTTTGCGGTGGTAGAGAAACGGCTATCGGGTTTCAACGTGTCTTTTCTAAGATCAAAGAACACAGCGTGGGCAGGGAAGTTCACCGTTGTAATAGACGTCTTGAAGACCAGCTGCTTTAAGGAGGCTATCGTCACGATTAGCGACCCGAGAGCGTCGTCATAATTGGTGCCGTTTCGACAGCATCAACCCTGATTCAGGTTCTGGTCATCATCATCACAACAGGTTCCGGACCAGAAGCAGCGAACCTGCCGGGGGGCCAAGTGCCACACGTTACCCTTCCTATATATCCGCATAAACTTTATCTCTTACTTTGAGTGACTCCCGAGTCTTGTTCAGGGTGAATCTCATTATTACAGGAAATAAAATAAAATAAAAAACAATCTAAGCTATTTTTGCCGCCCCCGCTCCATAAGCATGGACCAAGCGAGTCTTCCTGAAAGCAATATACTGCGCCTCCTCGGCCTTACTTTATCTTCCGACCTCAGGTGGAACCATTAGATTGAGTCAATAGCTAAATCCGCTGCTATGGAGATTGGGTCACTTTGTCGGACCAGTAAGTTTTTTTTCCGTTTGAATCTATCTTTACTCATATACAAATCAACCATCTGTCCGTGCATAAAATACTGCTGTCATATATGGTCAGGCGCCCCTGCTGTTCATCTCAGTGTTCTCAACAGGCTCCAAAGGAGAATCTGTAATATGATATATCCCGATTTGGCAGCTCGATTCCAGCCACTTTCTCACCGGCGGGACGTGGCTTCCCTCTATCTATTCTACAAATATTGTCATGGCTTCTGCTCCGACGAACGTAAGTCACTGGTGCCCCTGCCACATGAATTTACTCGTGCAACCAGACTGGCAACAGGGTCCCACCCACTTATAGTCAGATCAACCAAATGCAGCCGACAATTCTACTACATCAGCTTCTTTTCTCGCACCTCCCACCTGTGGAACTCCCTTCGATGGACTTGCTTTCCTGACGGCTGCAACCTCCAGGAATTTATAGGCAATGTCAATTCCCGTCTAATCCACATCACCCTGTATATCTTGTTCTTTTCCTTTCTTTCTACCTTTGCAACTGTCATCACACCTGTATTCCCATCCTTCTCTTGCTCCTTTTTCTGACCACTGCCTTTCTCTTCACTCTCCTCCTATCTAAACTTTTACTTTTATCTGGCCCCCCTGCGCATCAGTGGCGGTACCGCCTTGATTGGGGTGAAACGATAAAAAAAAAAAAATCAGCAAATGTTGGCGTTCCCGCGCATTTCAGGATTTCAAAGATTGACTTTTATGGCTTCCCCACTTCGTAGATTGGCAAACAGTCGTTCCATATGTCCTCATGCTAGACGAAATTAATTTTAGTGGCTGCTGTATATAACACGCCACGTTTTCAGTCCTGTTCATCTGCTCTAAATAAATGACATGGCTTATTAATCAACTGATCTGACACTACCGAATCAAAATAAAATGAAGAACCAATAAAAAACACCAGATGTCTGACTCAGGCAGACTCAAGTCTGAACTTCCGCTTATGCGCGTCTGCATTGCATTTGGACTTGTCTCATGAGTTTACAGAAGATCTTCATGGATATGAATATAAAAATTAAACACGCGCCTATGCAATTATTAGACATTTTCTTATCTTTTTTTTTTAATATGAGTATCAATGGATTGTTTTTCTTGATAAAATAAAAAGTACTGCTGACACGAAGCCACTGATCTGCTTTCTGTCCAAAAAATGTTTTTTTTTTTTTAATAAACTGATTGGCACATTTTTGAAAAAAAAAATTCCCATCATCAACGCTTTCAGTTCATACATAACATTTTAACGAAATAGCAATTTTATGATTCTTTAAAAGAAGATACGGAAAATAGGTACGGGGTATTTCTATGCCTCTGTCGACAAATGCCTAAAATACACACACATATATATATATATATTAGTCATCCACATACAAACCTGTTTCGCAGCTCATCTGTGCGGCCAGACATATCCACTTGCTTCTGGCTGGGATCGAAACTCGACCGATTTGGTGTCAGTCGGAGTCTCTACTCCCTAAGCCATCGGCGCATGGAATCGTAGAAGGGAAATTTTAAGGTCTTGTATATAAGCAGTGTATACAGACGCCAGTCACCAAGAGAACTCAATTCATTTCTGAAGAGTCACGAAGATTTAGCTATTGATTCAATGTAATGATTCCACTAGCCGAAGTGGAAACTGTTTTTAAAATTTTCTTCTCCAGAGAGCTCAATCGTAATGAGAGCATAATATATTAGTCATCCACATACAAGCCTGTTTCGCTGCTCATCAGTGTGGATATCTCACACCTTGATATCTCACACTCTGGAAGAATGGTAGACATTGAAAAAACAATGGCCACTCTAGCATCTACGCATCGTTCATTCAGTAATGAATTAGAACACTCTTAGCTACTGGCGGATGTTTACATGGTACATCACACGCTAAAAGTCTGCTTTCTTCTCCCGAGCGACCACATCTCAGAGGAAGAATCGCCGATTGGTTTAAAAAAAAATATATTCTTGAGACATTAGGTTTATAACTCAAAGAAATTCATACACTGATGTCCTCAAGGACACATGACCCAGTGGATAGAAGCGTTGGTTAGATCCATTGACCTGACCCAAAGATTTGTGAGCTCAATAGTTATATCCCTTTAACTCAACTCACTAAGACATCCGGAATTGGCATGGCTCATGGAACGAGAATAATATACACCAGTGGTCGAAATAAATGGTTCAGTTCGAAATTTTAATCACCTGAAGAAGGCCGGAGTGTACAACGGCCGAACGTCGTGAATATGAATCTAAACTTATTTATAAATGGAACTTTGTGTGTATGTCCGTTACCTATAGACTCCGAAACGGCTGAACCGATTTTCTTGAAAATTTACACAGTTATACTATAAGCGTTTGCGAGTGTTCTTAGCTAGGTTTTGTGTCGGGGTACTCCCGATAAATATTGAAAATCGATAATCGAAAAAAATCAGGTTAGAGAAGGAGTGGTTGGATTTTAATCAAATTTGATACACTCATAGACAAAGACATAAGAAACGATATTCAAAAGTTTCAATGCTGCAGTTCTTACAATAGTGCAGAAAATCGATGATATATACCGGGTCTGATCAAAATCAGTTTTTCAGCCCTTTTATTTTAATTTTTGCTTCGGGTTTGGCTCTAAATAGGTATAATTGTAGTTCTTAGTCTTAGCCATAATATCATTTATTCAGAGGATTTATTTAGCCTTCAAAATTCAGTTTGCGACGAAAAAAAAAATCTTATTTGATATCGTTACCAAGAAATCAAAATTTGACTTACATCCATTCATTTTTCTTTCAGTCTACGGTTTCGCTTTAACTGGAAACAACTACTACTTTTTAGTCTTTTGTGCCAACGTCCAAAGAGTCTGAGCTCCAGGACCATGGATTAGTTTTAAAGCTTTCATTACAACTCCTCAACCTGCTATATATAAAAAAAGAAAGCTTGTGATCATTATAAAGGAGTAGAGAAAGTGAATGTGATGTCTTGTCAGTCAGTCAGTTAAGTGCCATACGCGATACACGCTTGGGCGATCATGTCTCGAAAGAGACATCACTGACTGGGCAGAAGATTATCCCGCAGTAGGTTGCTATTGCTTTCTGCGGTAGACTGGTTGCCAGCCAAGGCTATAGAACCCAATCTGTTCTATTGTTTAACCCATAACTGGAGGGAAGAGACGGATTAATACCTTTCACAATGGTATTTGCGCGTAAGTGAATGCAAGGAATTCAACTGGAATTTGAACTCGGCTCTCCGATTTCTCGTTTCCAGCCGATATCCACTGCACCACAACGCATGTATTTGACGTATTTTGCTACGATTTGCTACTAAAATGTCTATTGTTTGTTTGACACAATGAAGGTTTAAGTAAAATAGGAACAAAAATTGTTCTCATAGTTAGTCGCAGAAAAAGACAAATGCCGTAGTGAACAAAAGAAATTGTAAATTAAAAACTCAAATCAGACTCACTGATTTTCTTAGAAAAAAACGAATTTTCTGGAATGTACAAACATTGCACGCAAAACTCGCCAAATAGCAAACAACTGAAAAAAAATATATATATATATCAAATTCCTTTTACGGACCCTTTTCACGAGCCGACGCGAAGTTTGTTTATCGTCCAATGGGAAGCTCAGATATATAATATCCGGGTGTGAATTCCCAAATGACCTGTTTGGTGCCCCAGAAAACGAAATAAAAGAACGAGACAAGAAGACAGTAGCAGTAGAAAAAATACGAGCATAATTAACACGTCCCTTGACAAACGTCAAGCGATCGTATTTATTGTTGCCTCTCTCTCATCTTTTCTTCACTGTTCACCCATCTACTTAATAACTAATCGGTACTCGAAAGACTGAGCGGAGACTTCAAAGACACTCCTAACAAACAAACGCTCACACATACATACGCATATACTCTTTCAGCAATTACTACTATGAACATTTTTAACGACCTTGTACCAACCAAAAGACATTACTTTTATTTTTAAAAACCTCACTTGATAAGTGTGTGTGTCTCATATATATATATATATATATAAATGATGTTTCATATACAATTTGATTTTCTTGTTTTATACCCCTCTTATAGTGGGCTATCTACTAACAAGGTCAAATGAAACTAATCTGTCTTAACACATACTTCACTATAATGGATAAGCCACTATAATGGTACTTCTGACACACAATATGAGGAAAGAGGGTTTGGAGAATTTGACACACATATTGAAGTCAAGCGGACAGAGGAAAGTAGCGAATAACCTACCTAATGAGCTTGACTAAATGGATGACAGATAAAAATGTCGTAGAATAGTGAAAAGACAAACCATATTAAGAGCTAAGGATAGAACATTTTGGCTAGTTATGACTGTTCATGTCCTGAAGGGACGCGGTAAAGAAGATGGAAGCCAGTGCTAGAAAGAATAATAATCGGCCATTAAATTCTTCCATACTTAAATATCCATTAGAGTTAGTAATTATCTTCAGAGTTCAGGTGAAGTCCAGACATTGAAATGAAGAAAATGCTTTACAGATGCTGAGCAAAGTATTAAAAAAACAGAAAAGTCGTTAGAAACTAAGAAAGTACTGAACGATCAGTACTCCTTTATGACAGTGAATGCCGGACAGTCTCCTCACAGATAAATAAGGGAGCAGCAAAAAAGTGGTTCTACAAGAGGATGCTGAGGATAAAGTAGACCGAAAATTCAAGCAACGGCAAAGTTATAGAGAAATGGGAACAAAAGGGAAACATATTTAACATCAGAAAGAGACAGTTGAAATTTCTAGAGCGCATATTGAGGAAAGAGGGTTAGGCAAACCTGATACACACAGGACAGGTTCAAAGCATGAGACAGAAATGAAAAACAATGTATAACCTACCTAGAGAGTTTGAGCAAATTGATCACGGAACAAAGTTTAGGAGAAATAACAAAGAGACTAAATTTTTTAGGAGCTATAAACGACAGGAAATTATGGAGAGCCTTGGTTGCCTACGTCTTGAGAGGGTTCGGAATATTGAAGAAGAGGTTTATCTTGCCAGGCAACAGACGTTGTCACTGATTTACGAGCTGTAAACTGTTTAAATGGAATATATAAATAAATTGTGAGCGGCATTGCATTTGGAGATCATCAGGTGCAATATACATCTGAGAATTGTCTAAGTAAATTTTTTTTTAATTATATCACCCCCGAGCAAGGCAGTAACGCCACTGATGTGCAGCGGGCTACGTAAGAGTGAAAAGATTGGAAAAGAGAAAGCCGGAAACCACATCCTAAACAGGAAACAAGGGATGAGCCTGTACACCTGTTCAATAGACGTGGGTGGAGTGTGAACCGGGCGATAGTTTAATTTATCTACTCCAATAAATATGAGGATACTAGTCAGCGATAAGTTTCCTGTAAGATACTAACATCATATTTACTGTCTATTGCCTGGAAAAGTCATTGACTTGGTGTGCGGCAACACCTCTCCTGCTGAATCAAAGGGTTAGGGTTAAATTATTCAGAGGCCTGTGTCAGTGATTAAGGAAAACCATTATCAAGAACTGAATGTGGCCAGTAGATCAGTCAGCTACACCATGTCTGAAGTGGCAATGAGACCGCAGCGTCCGAATAAGCAATACTCACCTCCCCGACATGGATAAACTCCGCCCCTTTCACCTTTTATATGCCGTAAACCTTCATAGAGCCAAAGCTTCCTCTCCTTCAAAGCTCTTAGTAAAAGCTCTCTTCACCATCCCCCCTCTCTCTCTCTCTTTCTACTTCTCTCTGCAAACAATTTACACAAGCTATTCCCCTCTTGACTTCAATATACCCTGTAAGTGCCAAATTCTACAAGTCTTCTTTCCTTATGCTTCCTGAAACATGTCCCTTGCTGATTATGTATCAGTCAGCTAAGTGCTACACGTAATACATGCTTGGGCGATCATGTCTCGAAAAAGAGAAAACCAAAAAAAGAATCTTTAAGGTAAACGATCGTGATTGGACATCTCGAAATCAGTCACATTTTCACCGACCAGACATGGCTTCCCTCTGTCTTTTCTATAAATATTTTCATGGCAGCAGACGAGCTTATTTCAATGATACTCCATCTCAGTCAGTTAAATGCCATGCGTGAGACACGCTTTGGGCAATCATGTCTCGAAATTGACATGACTGACTGGGCAGATTATCCCACAGTAGGTTGCCATTGCTTTCTGCGGTAGACTGGTTACCGACCAAGGCTATAGAACCCAATCTGTCCTGTTATTTGACTCATAGCTAGAGGGAGAATGTATTATATCATTAAGTAGTAATTAGAGGGGGATCAGTTTATTACTTCATAACAATATAATACAGATCCCCCACTTTATGTCCAGTAGAATCTTTGTTTCCGACTATTATGTTTAGTCAGTCAGTTAAATGCCATACGTGATACACGCTTGGGCGATCATGTCTCTTTCGATCCATGACTAAGTAGAATATTTTCCTGCAGTAGGTGGCCATTTCTTTCTGCGGTAGACTGATTGCCGACCAGGGCTATAGATCCCAATCTGTCCTGTTATTTAACCCATAAATGGAGGGAAGAGACTGATTAATATCTTGCCCAAGGGTATTTGCGCGTAAGTGAATGCAAGGAATTTAACTGGAATTTAAACTGGGCTCTCCGATTTCTTGTTCCGAGCCGTTATCCTCTGCACCACAACGCACGCACACACACACACATATATATATATATATATATATATATATATATATATATATATATATATATATATATAAAATCATCTTTTTTATTTCCATTTTCTTTTAAAATTTTTACTTACTTTCATGCACAGTCTATGGTATTTTCAGCATCTTACTATAGATTCCATCTTTTTCCCTCAAGTTTCTTCTTCATTTGTCAGATGAATCAGCATTCATTGCTATAGAAGAGACTTGATATCACATAAAACTGTCGGTTACATTTAATCTAGTAACATACGTAAATTCATTTGGCCTTGGCACCAGGAAAAAAAAAAAAAGCTCGTCAGACGAATTGCAACGAAATGTTTTGTAAATAAGACAGAGTTGAGCCACGTCGCGTCAAGTCACGTCAGTGAGGAAGCTGAAAGTCGAGATGCCAAGTAAGGACCGATTATATTGCAGATCCTTCTTTGAATATTGTCTAGAACCTCGAGATGAATAACAGGCGCACCCGACCAGATATGGCAACAATATTCAATGCACGGACGAATGGTAAATTTATAAATGTGCAAGATGGATTCTGATGAGGAAAACTTTCTGACCCGACACAGAGACCCAACCTTTTTAGCAGCAGATGTAGCTATGAACATCGAGATGAAAAGCAGGAATACCTGACCAGATATGGCAACAGTATTCAATGCACGGACTAATGATATATTTATAAATGTGCAAGATGGATTCTGATGAGGAAAACTTTCTGACCCGACACAGAGACCCAACCTTTTTAGCAGTAGATGTAGCTATGAACATCGAGATGAAAAGCAGGAATACCTGACCAGATATGGCAACAGTATTCAATGAACGGGCTAATGATATATTTATAAATGTGCAAGATGGATTCTGATGAGGAAAACTTTCTGACCCGACACAGAGACCCAACCTTTTTAGCAGTAGATGTAGCTATGAACATCGAGATGAAAAGCAGGAATACCTGACCAGATATGGCAACAGTATTCAATGAACGGGCTAATGATATATTTATAAATGTGCAAGATGGATTCTGATGAGGAAAACTTTCTGACCCGACACAGAGACCCAACCTTTTTAGCAGTAGATGTAGCTATGAACATCGAGATGAAAAGCAGGAATACCTGACCAGATATGGCAACAGTATTCAATGAACGGGCTAATGATATATTTATAAATGTGCAAGATGGATTCTGACGAGAAAAACTTTCTGACCCGACACAGAGACCCAACCTTGCTAGCAAGTAAGTCGGTTGAGAGAGTGAAGCCAAGGAGGCGCAGTGTGTTGCTGATGTTAGGTAGGAAAGGTTCTCTCTGGTGACTGAAGAAGAGCAGTTTCGTTTTGGAAGCATTAAAATTTACTAGCGATTTCCTACCAGAGTCCATCACAAATTGGACCTCCTTTTGAAGAGAAGCAGCCAGGTTTACTTTGTCGGCCTTTAAGTAAATTGTGTTATCTGCATAGATGTTTACTTAGCTTTTTGGAAGCCATCTTTTGCACGTCACGAGCCTTTCTAATTTCAGTGTCAAATTTTCATCCTCCGTTAAAACATTTCCTCGATATTCCAATTTTTGTCAAATTCGGAATTTGCATGTCGGGCTTTTCCATTTGATGACAGTCATACTTTCCATTTGTTACAACTGTTAAATAAGTTAATGTAAAATATTGGATAGGAAACTATTACATGCACAGCTCAGAAAAACCAGTGACCAAACAAAAAGGGAAATTATTTGTTTTATAATTTGAGTTCCAAAAACAAAAACAATTATACAAACAAGAAAAATTTAACAGGTGAAGAGGCTCATCCCTTGTTTCCTGTTTAGAATGCGGTTTCCGGTTTTCTCTTTTCCAATCTTTTCACTCTTTTCTTTTTTTTTTTTCTTTTTCAATTGGAGTAGATAGACTAAACTATTGCCCGGTTCACACTCCACCCACATTTATTGAACAGGTGAAGAGGCTCATCCCTTGTTTCCTGTTTAGGATGTAGTTTCCGGCTTTCTCTTTTCCATTCTTTTTACCCTTACGTAGCCCCCTGCGCATCAGTGGCGTTACAGCCTTGCTTGGGGTGATATGATTATATATATATATATATATATATATATATATATATATATATATATAAGAACTTAATGATAATACCTTGTCTGTCATTTTAATGAAACCTGTATAAAAGAGAGATTGTTGCCCAAATACACAATTTTGTGTGTGTGTGTGTGTGTGTAATAACTATGTAATAACTGGTATTAACTATGTATTACGGTAATATTTTTTTTTCTTCAAAAATGTATTATAAGTCTATTTTTATGTATATACTTCTATAAAAATATATTTTTATACGTTCATAGTGTTTTGATTCCAGTTTGGAAGTTAACTATTTGCCCTTAGCTGGGACCCTAACAGGTGCTACCACTTCGGGTCAGGGTGAACTTGGAAACAACAGCAATTAAAAGGTGGTTCCATGCTCCTCAAAACCTCCCAATTAGAGGCCTTTTATCGGATGCAGTTTATCGTCATAACCAGGACTGTGTCTTTTTTTTTTTTTTTTTTGGTTGGTTGGCTCTTGAACTTCATGGTTGCTTCCATGTTCTATTAAACTGAAATGCACTGAAATGACTCAGTATCAAATAAAAGAGATGATGATGAAGATGCACTGATTCTGGATGCAGTTTTCTGTTATTCAACCTCGCTTTTGCTGTGTGTAGTTTCTCTTCAGGATCGATCATGGCTTTCTACAATTCCTTGTTCTTTGTGGCTCTTTTTTTTTTCTTTTTATTATGAGGTTGTCCCACAAGATCGTAAACACTTGCGAAATGGGTCTATCTGGTCCAGCACAATCGAGACAAGCGATGGGTTCAGAAAGGGCAAGAGACACTGTCGGTTCCAAAACAAGATCGATTCGGAAAGAAAGTCATGTTGCACGTTTGGTGGAACTTTAAAGGAATCGTGCATTTTGAGTTGGTTCCGAATGGTCGTGCCATCAGTGCCAAACTTTACTATCAGCAACTTGAGCGAGTCTACAAAAAGTTGAAGCAAAAGTACCGAAAGCGCACTTTGATGCAGCAGGACAATGCTAAGCTACACACCGCCAGGAAGACCAAAGACAAGTTTGAAGAGCTGGACGGCGTTGAGGTTCGGCCACATCCAGCCTACAGTCCTGACTGTGCTCCATCAGATTACGGCCTTTTCCACTCAATGCAACACTTTCTGAAGGGCCGCTGATTCGACTCGTGTCAAGAATTCTTTGATTCGAAGCCGGCTGAATGATACTTTGACCAGATCCGAAAGCTTGCAGATCGATGGCAGAAAGTCTTGGAAAATGAAGGTCTTTATTTTGAGCAATATTTGTTGTGTTTGCGAGTAAAATTTCAATTTTTTGCAAGTGTTTTCTGGTAACCTTACATTACTTGACGATGAAAAATTTCAGTTTTTTGCAAGTGTTTACGAACTTTTGGGACAACCTAATATATCTCCTAATTTTTGTTTTCCCAACCATTTACACAAGTTTGTTAAGTAGGTTATTCACTTCTTTCCTCTGCCCCTCATGCCTTCAATTTGTCCTGTGAAGGGAAAATTGTCCAAGCCCTCCTTTTTCATTACGTGCTCTAGATATGTCAATTGTCTTTTTCGTTCTAAGAATTGTCTGTCTTTTTGTTCATGTTTTCTCTAAAACTTTGTCATTGCTCACATGTTTAGTCGATAATATTCTCATCATCCACCTGTAGAACAACATTTCTGTTGCTTCTGGACAGTGCAGTACGTTTTTTTGTTTCTAACAAAATATTCCCGTTTCTTAAAAATTAGTTCATACTGTTATATTTTTCTTTGACCTACCCATTTCTAGGATCCGCACTATGTGCCATAGAAGAGCGAAGATTGTATTTAAAAATAGATGAAAAAACAAATCGAAATTCGTAACAAACATAACGAACTACAGCGCCATCACTTGTAAATTATCACAAAGAATATATCATATCTATAGCCTGACAAGAATGTAGCCAAAATTTGTTCTAAAAAATTCAGTTTTCATCCGCTGGTCTTTGTTAGTTAGTAGCAACAGAATTGGGATTAAAAGAAGGATACTGGGAATATCATGGACCGAACATGTAAGCAACGATGAAGTCCTAGAAACAATTGAAACAAAACGAATAAAGTCTTCCTAGGATCTTTCACACTTTCCCTGATCACGAATACGTCGTCTCTTGGCGTTGTTTTTCTCTTCCGACTACATTTTTCTTCACGTTTTAGACGAATGGATCCAGTTTGTTTCTTCGCTTCAATGACACGGCTAACATTTGAAAGGCCGACACCAACAATATCCGCGATCTTTTTATAAGGCTTGCCAGTGTATTCCTGCAGCGTTACAATTTCCGTGCGCTTCCTTGGAGTAACGCCCATCGCAGACAATGGTAGATATCTAATTGACATACGAGACAATAAATAAAAATCTGATGCAATAATGAATGACGCAGTATTTTTCAAGGCCAAACAAATTTCATCATAAACCACAAAAACAGATTCTTATTGCTGCACACTACTGCAAATGACCTAATCTGAGGAAAAAATATAAATCGATTACACCCTGTGACTCTTCTTCTATATGCCCTGTCCCTTCAGGGCGTAGGCGATCATGGCTTTCCACGTTTCCCTATCCCTGGTGGCTCTGAGCACGCCTTCTCCTGTTACACCATGCAATCCTCGTTTCGTCATCCACCTGATTAGGTCTTTCAAATATATCCATTGCTATCTGGCCTGTTAGTATCAGATTCTCCAAGCCCTCCTTCCTTATTGCATGTCCCAGGAATTTTAGCTGTTTCTTCCTGATGCTCAGTATTAATTTCCTTTTTGTTTCCATCATTTCCAAGACCTCATCATTGCTCACATGCTCGATTCATGATATTCGCAGCATCCTTCTGTAGAACCACATTTCAGTTGCTTCAAGTTTTTCCTTCATCTTTGATGATATTGTCCAACATTCACTGCCATATTGAAAGACGGACAGCATGTAGCAATCCAGTACTCTGTTCCTTGTTTCTAGCGAAATTGTCCTGTTTCTTAATACTTTACTCAACTTCTGGAATGCTTCCTTCGCCATGCCAATTCGCCTTCGGATTTCTGTGTCGCACTTTCCGTCTTCTGTTTATTCTTTTACTTTATTCTATCACACTTGGGTATACGAGTGATGTGATGGATAGTGGCTCGGAACGATTTCGAATTACAATCTAGTTTTGTTATGTTCCATTTCACGCATATATGCCTGGGGAAATGTATGAATCCCCTCAGCTGTAGGTTAAATAGTAAGGTAAACTGGACTCTTCTGTATTGGTTGGGAATCAGCCTAGGTGAAAGAAAACTTTAAATTCAAATTTTGAATTTAATGTTTTCTTTCTCATAGGCTCTTTGTTTTGTTTTTTTCAAAACTACTATCTTTAGATCAGTGATTGTCAAGCGGACGGCCACAGCAGACTAGTGTACCGTGAAATAATGAAGAAGTCCCGAAAAAAAAAAAAATAAAAAATAAAAATAAAATAACCGGTACAGGTTTCACACTAAAGCTTCACAAATACTTGAATAGAAACATTCAAATAAAGTAACTCCATATTTGTGTGATTTTTTTTTTAATCTATGGTTTCATTTGATAACTTTTGTACCCTTCAAAAATTTTGCTAAGTGTACCATATTTTTATTTGTTTCTAGGTGTGCCGTTGCTTAGAAATGATGAGAAACACTGCTTTAAACCTTCGTTTATCTCAGTGTTCTCCACTTTTTTAAAGAGTTTGTAAAATGATCTTTTTCTCGGCTGTTTTGCCACATTCTTAATCTTATTCACTGTGTCTGAACTGGTATTTGTGAAGGCGACAATCACAAACAGCACACAAGCTTACTCAATATCGTGTCAATGCTGATTCAATTAAGGCAACGAGTTTGTCGGTTCACACATGAGCAGTAAAGCTTACTCTGATTTGTTGCCAAAATACAGCAAGGCCGTACAATTGGTCCTAGAGATATTGTTGACTACATTCCGAAACTCTTGATGAATCTTCCAGTGTCTACCGATTGGCAGGTAAACATATTAGGTGCTTCTAACCAACTTAAAGTAAAATGCAGTGATTATATTTTGAGAAAACTACTGCCAATGTTTTTTTTTTAAACTCTGGCAAATTTGTAAAACGAATTTTCTTTGTGTTTTTACGGATAGACTTAAACGTAAGTCATTGTTGCTAGTTTTTAACTCCCTTTCATTTTATTTCTCTCGGTATATATAGCAATTCCGTGATCGTTCAAGCAGCAAATTGAAATAGTCTCAGCTTCCTGTAAAATTTGGGAGGCTTTCCGTGACAGCGTCGTTACCATTTTGGCCATTCGGGCAATGCCGATCATTGCTACGCCTCTATATTTATCGTATATTTCTTTTATTCATATTTAATGGTCTTAGAATAACGATCAAAATATTTGGAGAACATTAGGACAACAAATAAACTAGTCAAATATTTGATGACATAACTGTTAGTTTCTCTGTTCTTAACAATAGACCCATACGTTGTGTAGTTTTTAGTAACTTGATCTCATCGTTAACTAATAAGAAAATCGGTTTTAAAAGCAACAGGAAGTATGCTGAACACGTGTTGGTTTACCATGAAAAAGCAATTTAAAAACACGACACTAATATGTAAATATATTAGTGTCTTTGCTATAAATAAACGAAAGATAAATATATCCGAGAATTTTTTTTCCATTTTTATAATGAAAACATTTAATCTCGGAAATTCGGACAGCTTAAACTATTATTTAAACATTTAATCTCGGAAATTCGGACAGCTTAAACTATTACGTCACAACTATGAAGCAAAAGAACAGAAAAGATAAACTAAGGAGAAGCTCATGGGGACAACGATTAATGTGGGATATTTTGGTAGATATGAAAGTCGAGTCAATGCAATGTCCTAGATGAATGTTTATGCTTACACTAAATTAATATTTCAGGTAGAAGCATTTGTTTTCAAATAGAAATTCTATGTTGCCTTTTTTTAACATTTGCACGTATATGACTGACATGGAATCTGCAAAGGGCATAAAGATGTGTGGCATCTTTCATTGTGTGTGTGTGTGTGTGTGTGTGTGTGTGTGTGTGTGTGTTTATATATATAATTATTATGGACTCTCCCGTCGATTTCGACGTATGAGTGTCTAACTCAGACTGCCACACATAATTTTTTTTAGAGTGGTGAAGGCTTGTGTAGAACCAGCCACACATTTTGGAACTGCAGATAAATATTCGGTGCAGAAGTTCAACACAGATCGCATGAACAGCAGACCCCAGTTATTTAACCCATAACTGGAGGGAAGGGACGGATTAATACCTTTCCCAAGGGTACCAGTGCGTAAGTGAATGCAGAGTGTTCGACTGGAATTGAAACTTGGGCCACCGATTTTCCTTTCTAAGCCGACATCCACCGTACATCTGTCAATAAACGCTTACAGCACCTGGTATTCCCATCTAAGTACTGACCAGGCTCAACGTTACTTAACTTCAGTGATCGAGCGAGAACTAGTGTATTCAAAGTGATATATATGTATACTAGTTTTTGGTCCTAATAGGGTTAGACCATTACACATTTGTATTAAAGTGTTCGACAATTGTATTGTAGAACTTTTGAATATTTTTCATTTATAAACGAGTTTAAAGAGAAATGCAAGAAGCCGTGAATGCTTTGTTTAACGTGGACATTTATTGTTGTTGTTGTTATTATTAAGATTACTTGCTTTTTGTAAGTAACAATCGATGGAACTGCGCTGAAAAAGAAAAAAAAAGAAGAAAACAACGATATCAACATAAACAAAGCGACCCAAACGCGAGTGGATTGAAAATGGAGGATTGATTTACTTTAACGTTGTATGAGAAACTGACCCCCAACAAATTTGTCTAAATCTTGTAATTTTTCAAATTTTTTTTGAAAATCGGAAAGTTTAAGTAACAATCGATAGAACTGCGCTGAAAAAAGTAAAAACAAAATGAAAAACAACGAAAATAACATAAACAAAGCGACCCAAACGCGAGTGGATTTGAAAATGGAAGATCGGTTTATTATAACTTTGTGGCGGTAATGGCGTACCGGCGACTGGTTTCAAAATGGAGGCTCGGTTTACTATAACGTTGTACGAGAAGAAAATGTTTAAATATTGAAAATTTTCAAAATATTTTTATTAGTCGTAAAGCTAAGTGGGTAATCGATTGGACTGCGCTGAAAAAAGTAAAAAAAAAAAAAAAAAAAAAAAAAGAAAAAATACAAAACAACGAAATTAAACGTGGTGGTCGTCTGCTTCAGGTCCGTCATTTACCCTACTCCCCCACTAGATCGAGATGCGACACAAGGTCTTGAGGTGAAACAAAAATTTCCCAGTCCCCTCAACTGCCGGTTGAGCTCCCCACCCCGCCCCGGTGATGAACACCCTAGTTCACCTCTCTGCTGCATTGGGGTGGCGCGGCCGCGGGACACTGTTTCTCGGGACCGGGCCTCTATCAGTGTAATTTTTCTCAGATTCAACCCTGCTCTCGCGAACGGAGCTACAACTGAGCCGCACCCTATCTTCAAGGACAGAGACGCAACTAAGAGAGGATTTGGGTCCGTACTCGACACAAAAATATGCCGGGTAAGAACGCTGCTCATGTGAGTTATGATATTCCTCGATTATCTTTAATCAGTGTTTAGAGGTGGGTATCGTCAATGACTGCAGACCTACTGAAACATTATTCGGTTTTCCGGGTCAAAATTTCCTCTTCTGAACCTCGTGATTCGCTTAAGAACAACTCCATCTCCGTAAACGGCACAAATCTCTTTTTTTTTTTCTTTTTTTCGAAAATATCAGAGCATGAAAGGAAGAAAATTTATCTCCTTTTTCTTCACTCTCAATATAAAAATATATGAAGTTGCCAATCCATAAACGATTCGCATGGAAAGACGTGATGAAATATCACCTTTCGGAATATATATATATATATATATATCAGAAATAAATTTTTCATGTGTGAAATGAAATAACTTTTTCCCAACCCAATATGATCTTCTATGTGCCGTGTCCATTCAGAAACGTGGTGTTTATGGCTCTCCACAATTACCTTTCCTTTGTAGCTCTTAATATTTTTTCTTCTTGCAATCTCTCCCAAATCCTGCTCCCTCATCCATTCATTCAAGCTCGCCGTATACGTTATGCATTGTTTTCTTTTATCCCTTTTGTCTGTCATCTGTCCTGTGAGTATCAAATTTTCCAAGCCCTCTTTCCTCATTATCTGCATTAGAAATTTCAATTGTCTTTTTCTGATCTACATTCTTGTGGAAATTAATTGAAACAACTGCTTTACTTTCCTTTCTTTCATCATATGGTCAGTTTTAGACCTAGAAAACTGAATACATGGTCATCAGTAGAAAGGGCAGCCCAATATGCCAAATACAGGTCGGAGATACTAGAATCAAGTAGGTACAAACATTTAAATACCTGGGAAGTGTTGTAACAGAAGACGGAAACTGCAACACAGAAATCCGAAGGCGAATTGGCATGGCAAAAGAAGCAATCCAGAAGTTGAGTAAGGTATTAAGAAACAGGACAATTTCGCCAGAAACAAAGAAGAGAGTACTGGATTGCTACGTGCTGTCCGTCCTTCAACACGGCAGTAACAGGAGAAAGCGTGCTAAGAGCCACCAGGGATAAGTAGACGTGGAAAGCCATGATCGCTTACGTCCTGAAAAAACAGGGCACATAGAATAATCTCAATCTAACATGTTTCACTTTTATTAAAGCTTCAAAGAACAAAGGAAACAAAATAATTTTTTTTAAAGAATAAATTATTTTTCTCTCGGTCTCTGAAAAAGCTTTACTAAAAGTGAAACGTTAGATTTAGATCAGTCAGTCAGTTAAGTGCCATACGTGATGCACGCTTGGGCGATCATGTCTCTTTAGACACATGACTGACTGGGCAGAAGATTATCCCGCATTAGGTTGCCATTGCTTTCTGCGGTAGATTGGTTGCCAGCCAAGGCTATAGAACCCAATCTGCCCTGCTATTTAACCCATAACTGGAGGGAAGAGATGGATTAATACCTTTCTCAAGGGTATTTGTCTGTAAGTGAATGCAACAGATTCAACTGGAATTCGAACTCGTTTCCCCGATTTCTCGTTCCAAGCCGATGTCCACTGCACCACAACGCACATGTTTCCTATTTAGTTCTTTTAATTTATTCTATCATCTTGTCGGATTTCGATCCAGAGATCCATTTCTTATCCCACTATGTATCAGAAACCCTATTCATTAAATTAAGAAAGGAATGATTAATATATATATATATATATATAGTTAAATATAACACAAACACATTTACACAGCGACCAAAATACTGCTATTAATATAAAACAAATATTAGTGGATAATACCAAAATACAGCACCGAATGCAAGTAAGGAATCAAAACAATAGAACATTATACAAAATAAACATCTAACATTAAATAAAACACCATTTACTACAGAATATAATATATGGAAGTACATATGATATATATTTCGTTAAAAAAGATCGACAAGGAAGGGTTTATTAATTTTTTATTTTATTTTTCCAGTATTCTTAAAGGTTTCCTTTTTGCTGAAGATTAAAAAGTGAAAAAAATACTTCATAATTTTCAACTTTCCAACCACTTTCAATCACTTCACTGGCCATTTTCAAGAATGTTATTTTTCCGATGTTATTTTTTCCTCATGTGTAACTGTAACGTATTTTTGTGGTATTTGAGCTTTTGTAAAGGACAGTTCTTTAAAGCTATCACGGCTGGGCATCGCGCGAGCGTCTGTCTATTTCTGAAGAAAAAAAACATCTCCACTATTAATGTAAAATTGATAGTAGTGGACATATTTCATACACTGCACCTCTCTTATAGCGAAGTACCTTTGATTTTGTGATTTAAATTGTATTTTTAACCAAAACTTTGTAAATTTCTTGTAAATTATGGATTAATTAATGTTTTTATTGCACTATTATTATTAGATAGGTAATATGTAAGGCGTCTCCTCAGAGAAGTGGTAGTATGGCCAATATAATTATTTGATTTAGGAAAAGAAAATCTTGTACAGGACATTGAAATTCATACACTGTATTAGTCATCACAAGTTTAGATTTGATAGGGTTATTTTGATTAGAAAGAACAATGTTTGCAGTCTTCCGTTTTTTTATAATTTTCCATGTTTTTATGGAATTACGGCAGAAATGTGTTTAATGATTTTTCGGATAGCAAACTCGTCCTGTTTATATGTAAAATATAAAGATTAAAGTTGTTTTTTTTTTAAATAAAGCCTCGCTCCCTGCAATTTTTACACATTACGTCAACGCAGACTATTTCAAACTTTAAACTTTCCAAAGAATACCAGGGTACTGACACAGGCCCACTTTGGTTCTTGAACATGACTGAAACGGCAGAAAGTATTTGAACATAATACATAATGAACATCTGGTCCTGGGCATGACGGTAAACTGCATCCGGCAGCAAGGCTTCTGATTGAGGAGCATAGAACCACCTCCTAATTGCTGTTGTTCTCAGGTCTACTCTGACCCGGGTTGGTAGCACCTGTAAGGGTCCCAGCTATGGGCAAATAATTAACCCCCAAACTGGGGGTCAAAACACTATTAAAGTATAAAAATACACTTTTATAGAAATATACATTTTTGAAGGAAAAATATTACCAACAATGTATTTTTGAAGAAAGTATAACTATAAATTATTTTTGTAGGAAAAAATTATTCTCAGCAAAACATTTTTGAATACAAAATTAGAAGATATTTTCAGTTTTCTAAAATAAAAAAGAATAAAAACAAAACAATTTCATTAAATTCTGACTAAATCAACCTTCTCACTATAACCGAACGTTAAAAAAATACCTTAAAACTCCGCCTTTTTAGCATTAAATAACCCACAGAGATGTTGATATGCCGTTAAACAAAACGCAAGCATAATGAACATCGGACATTTTATCTAACATACACCTGTCGTGTAGAAAGACGGCTTACCTTCTCTGCACTCATTATAAATTATTGAAACATGGACTCATGGGAAAAGGACAAAAAGTGGATCGGAAAGGCGTAGTGATTTTTAGTTGTACGCTTGTCTTACTGAACTATTATCAATACATGTTCCCACGTTATTAAATCCTTCTTCACTCAATCTTTTGTCTCCAGTATTTTTCTTACAGTCCTATGATGTTATTATACAAACATGTATACAAATGACAATGAATACCATCTTACAATAAATTGCTTCATGCCTCTCGCAAATTCTGATGTAACTGAGGATAAATTTTAGGTGGATTATGTAAATCAGTCAGTCATCATACCATCATGTTCCATACATATTCAGTATTTTCCTTAGTTTCCTTATAAATCTACCATCTACCCGTGCATCGGATGGTAGATTTATATATGTGCAGGATGGTTTCAGTCGGGAAAATCTTCCTGGCCCTACACAGAGAGCCGACCTTCTTAGCAGCGGGTTTAGCTATGGATTCGATATAGTTGTTCCACTTGAGATCAGTTGTGAGAGTTAACTCGAGGAGGCGCAGTATTTTGCTCTGGGATAAGAAATGGCTAGTGAATTTGAATGCCTCCAAAATGAAGCTGCCATCTATTAACCATTACCTCCACCCATTAACATGGATCACGCTAGCCTCCTAGAGAGTTATCCTACCACTGTATGTACAGGATACTTCTTTGGATTCTTCTATATCTACAACGCATGTTATATATATATATGGTTAAATAAAAAGAAGACAAGAGGAAAACTGTATTTAACTCGCCTAAGTGTTTCGTCCCGTGATGGACTTTATCAAGGCAAAAAGACGAAATGGGCTTTATTCCAAAATACTTATCTATAAACAGTGTTGGTAACTATAAAAAACGCTCACAAACCATTCAAAAAGATTAACAGAATATTTTAGTTTCAGAATTCCTTCATGTGTCGTACAATGTCACGAGATGTCAAAATGAAGGGAATTTAACCGTTTTCTTTGAACTTTTTAGTGTGCATGTTAATCTGTTAGGGTATCGTTTCCATATAGATAAGTAATTTGGAATAAAGCTCATTTCGGCCTTTTGCCTTGATTAAGTCCATCACAGGATGAAACGCATAGGCGACTTAAATACAATTTTCCTCTTGTTTTTTTATTTAACTATCCTGTCCTTAATCTCAGATCATAACTGAGTATATATATATTACAGAAAATTGAAAGAACACGTAGATTAAAAACCAACTGTTTAAGTATTTGCTTTTATAAAAAGTGTTCGACACAGAGTAGAGCTTAATATTGTAATTTTGTTATTACAATGGTTTATAAAAGCATTATATCACGACACAAAAATTTTCATGTTTCAGAACAAAACTGTTTCTCTTCAGGTCATATGTTAAAATGTTTTCATCATTTATTTGAACATATCACCTAAAGAGGAACAGTTTTGTTCTGAAACATTAAAAAATTTTGTGTAGTAATATTATGCTTTTATAAACCATTGTAACAACAGAATTACAATATATATATATATATATATATATATAGTGTGTGTGTATTTATTTTTTATAGTTTTTTTTTATAGGGGTAAAGAGTATAGAAATTGTTCATTGTAATTATTTGTCCAAGCGCTTTCAGTTAATTCATCCACCATTATTTTCAAGGGTTTTATTTTTAGAATGTTTCTATGCTCTAAGCTGTATTGTAGGAGTAATTTTAAGTTGTGCTGGATGAGATGTAGTAGTAATTTCATGTAGTGGGTGCCTTTAAAAGATATCCAACACGTTATTAATGTTCTCAGAGTTGAAACCAGGCTTAAAACGCTTAATATGAAGAACTTCAGCTATCTAAGAATTCAAGCTGATTTACTTACGACATTCTAGTTTAGCCATGACAAGAATGCTTGTCATGTTGCAATTGTACTGCACTTATGTTCAATAATTACGAAATATTCAATTAAATCTAACTTCTCTGCAATAATAAACAATTATGTATAAAAAAAAAAAACTTCAGACAATGATATATATAATAGCAGAATAGCCTGGCGTTGCTCGGGTGTAATGAAAGCTTTAAAATTAATCCATGTTCCTGGAGCTCAGACTCTTTGGACGTTGGCACAAAAGACTAAAAAGCAATAGTTGTTTCTAGTTAAAGCGAAAACGTAGACTGAAAGAAAAATGGATGCAAGTCAAATTTTGATTTCCTGGTATCGATATCAAATTTTCTGCACTATTGTAAGAACTGCAATTTTGAAACTTCTGAATATCGTTTCTTATGTCTTTGTCTATGAGTGTATCAAATTTGATTAAAATCGGACCACTCCTTGTATAACCCGATTTTTTCGATTATCGATATTTATCGGGTGGGTGGGGGGGGGGTACCTCGACACAAAACCTAGCTAAGAACATTCGCAGACGCTTATAGTACAACTCTGTAAATTTTCAAGGAAATCGGTTCAGCCGTTACGGAGTCTACAGGTAACGGACACACACAAGTTCCATTTATAAATAACTTTAGATTTAATATTTTTTCTTTAAAATAATTTCAATAAATAAGAAGGTTTTGTGCGAAATTTCATGAAATTAAGCGGGGGGGGGGGGGGGGTTAACATATTTTTTAAAAATTGTTTTACCAAAATTTTCTATACAAAAAATAAAAACATGTCAAAGATAATTTCGTACATTTGTGAGTAAGGCCCCTTGCAGGGCCCGGAAATTTTTCCCACCTGAAACTATTCTGTACATATACAAATCTACCATCCGCCCGTGTATTGAATATTGCTGCCATATCTGGTCGGGTGCCCCTGCTGCTCTCCTTGGGCTTCTTGACAAAATACAAAGGAGGATCTGTAACGTGGTTGATACTGACTTGGCAGACCGGCTGCAGCCGCTCTCACACCGGCGTGATGTAGCTTCCCTGTGCCTCTTCTACAAGTACTTTCATGGCTTCTGCTCCGATGAGCTTAGATCACTGGTGCCGCCTAAGCACGAATTTACACGAGATACTAGATTAGCAACTAGGTTCCACCCTTTTACAGTTAAACAAATAAGATGTAACCGTAAATTCTACTCCAACAGCTTCTTTTCTCGCGCTTCCCGCCTGTGGAACTCCCTTCCACAAGTCTGCTTTCCCGACAGTTACAATCTCCAGGTGTTTAAATGTAGGGTCAATAGACACCTCCTATCACACTAACTCCCAACTATTCTCACAACACTCATCTACCCAACCCTCATTCTCGGTATCCTCACCCGCCTATCACCCACCCTCTGTTATTTCCTATATTTAATCAGCCTTTCTCCACTCTACGTAGCCCCCTGCACAGTTGTGGCAGTGACATGCCTTGCTCGGGGTGAAACGCTTATAAAAAAAAAAGTCCTGAAAATTTCATTAAAATTGAACAATTATTTGATTTTTTACAAGAATTTTTAAATGTGTTTTCAACAGGAAACAAGCGCAAAATAAGTCAATGTTAAAAGTTAGCCAAGACAATGACGTAAACAAAACAAGATTTTAACCAAAATTTCGAACGTGTTAGAAAGGATTAAAAAAATTTCAAAAAATAATTTAAAAATACTTTGGTCTTTCATCTTAATAATAACATGAACATTTTGACGATAAAACTTTATTTTCCTTAAGTTTGTGGCCTTTTTCATTACGCTATGCTGTTTTTTTCCCGCGAAATACTGAAGAGACCTATTTTAAAAGAACGAAACGCATTACCTTAAACATTTCTCTATTTTGTCAACCAATTATGCTACATTGTTTTGATATATAGAAATATATATATATAATATTCTCCCACATAAAAATTGAAATTTGAACATTTGTATCTGTTGGTAAAATTACCCAGTGCTTCCCAGTTCTCGCCATATCTCGAAATCACTTTAAAAAAAAAGAAAAAAAAAAGATTTTCTATTTATTTGTCAAGGTATTCTTTTCACACCTTAAGTCCGCCGAATTGTTGTGCAGCGCCTTGACGGGAATACATGTGATTATAGACAGGTGTTAATAAATAAAATAAACAAGACAAAAAAAAAAACAAAACAAAAAAAAAAAAACGCCCCAATTCACGACCGACATTCGAATAAAATTTTTAAAAAAATAAATAAAACCTTGAATTACGTAGGAAATATATAATCTTTAATTTTTTTTTCTTAAATTAAAGTTCTGTATTTAACAGAAATACAGATATAGTTATGGAAATTAGATCTTGCGCAAGGTGTTAATAGTTTGAAACGCTAAAATATATTTATATAAATTAGTTTTAAGAAAAAGTTCTTTGCTGCAGGATTTGTTTGTTACTGAAAATTTTCGGAGCACTCGGCCATAAAAAAATAAATAAATAAATAAATAACATATCCGACCACCTACTGTCTATATTGATTCACAAAACGTAATACTGCTCAGAGACGGTTGCGACAAAAATGTACACACGGTCTTCGGAGATGTTATATTTAATCACAAAGCATTTAGATCGAACGATTTTAATAAGCAGGATTGGTAGTTTTACAAATGTTCAAGTAAGTTAGATGCCATAGTTGCACCAGTTCGAACCTTCCACACCATATTCTCGGTAAAAAAAAATCATCCCTATTTTCCCAAGAACTGTTACTTTGTGGAACAGACTCCCGAGAGGATACTTCCCTAACCACTACAATTTTAACCTATTCAAGTTCAGAATCAACCAATATCTACCCTAAACTTCCTCATCATATGCGCTTCCTACTTCCTTTACAACAATCACTCTCAGTCAGTCAGTTAAAGTGCCATACACGCTTGGGCGATCATGTCTCGAAAGAGATATGACTGACTGGGCAGAAGATTATCCCGCAGTAGGTTGCCATTGCTTTCTGGAGTAGAGTGGTTGCCAGCCAAGGCTATAGAACCCAATCTGTCCTGTTATTTAACCCATAACTGGAAGGAATAGACGGATTAATACCTTTCCCAAGGGTATTTGCGCGTAAGTGAATACAATGAATTCGGCTGGAATTCGAACTCGGCTCCCCGATTTCTCGTTCCGAGCCGATATCCACTGCACCACAACTTGTTTTGGGTGAATTTAAAAAATAAAAAAAAATAAAAAAAATTAATTATAAAACCAGCCCTATTCAACATTGAAAAACTGAAACAATTTCTATTGTATTTTTTTTTTTTTTTGTGGTGGGGTAGTATTATCTCGGATGTGCGTCGTAGTGCAGTGGATATCAGCTCGGAACGAGAAATCGGGAAGCCGAGTTCGAATTCCAGTCGAATTCCTTGCATTCACTTACGCGCAAATACCCTTGGGAAAGGTATTAATCCGTCTATTCCTTCCAGTTATGGGTTAACCAACAGGACAGATTGGGTTCTATAGCCTTGGTCGGCAACCAGTCTACCGCAGAAAGCAATGGCAACCTACTGCGGGATAATCTTCTGCCCAGTCAGGCATGTCTCTTTCGAGACATGATCGCCCGAAGTGTGTGTCACGTATGGCACTTAACTGACTGATAGAATATAATAGCTGGAAACATAATTAAAACTTCTACTGGACATAAAGTGAGGGATCGGTTTTCTATTGCTATAAAGTAATAAACTGATCCCCCACTAATTATACTTAATACAATAATGTAATATTATCTATCTTTTCTCCCTCTAATATGATTCAAATAACAGGACAGATTGGGTTCTATAGCCTTGGCTGGCAGCCAGTCTACCCCAGAAAGCAATGGCAACCTACTGCGGGATAATCTTCTGCCCAGTCAGTCAGGACTCATTCAAGACTTGATTGCTCAAAGCGTATATCATGTATGGCACTTAACTGACTGAATGAACATAATAGTTGGAAACAAGGCTTCTACTGGGCATAAAGTGGGTGATCGGTTGGTTATTGTTATTAAGTAATAAACTGATCCCCCACTAATTACTACTTAATCATACATCTCTTCTCCCTCTAGCTATGAGTCAAATAACAGGACAGATTGGGTTCTATAGCCTTGGTCGGCAACCAGTCTACCGCAGAAAGCAATAGCAACCTACTGTGGGATAATCTTCTACCCAATCAGTCATGTCTCTTTCGGACATGATCGCCCAAGCGTGTTTCACGTATGGCACTTAACTGGCTGAGTATTATCTCACATGAATGCACGTCAGCATACACTAATATATGCAAATTAGAAATAACTTTTAAATATCTGAGAAGTGACCTAACAGCGGAGGAAAAGTGTGAAACTGATTCGAAGACGTTTTGGGATGGCCAGACTTGCCTTCTAAAAGCTAAGCAGAGTATTAAGAAACAGGAAAATTTCTTTAGAAACATAGAAAAGAGTACTGAATTGTGACGCGATATCTGTCCTCCTGTATTGCAGCGAATGCTGGACAATCTCAAAAATTAAGAACAGACTTGAAGCAACAGAAATGATGTACAGAAGGATGCTGAGGATACCATTGACCGAATATGTAAGTAACGACGAGGTTTTAAAGAAAATGGAAACAAAAAGGAAACTCGTACTTAACATCAAGATAAGGCTGTTGAAATTTCTGGGGGTACGTAATGTGAAAGGAAGGCTTAGAAAATTTGATACACACAGGACAAATTGGGGGAAAGAGCGACAGAGAGAGACAGTGTGTGACGTACTTGATGGGCTTGATCAAATGGATGGCAGAACAGAGTTTGGGAGAAATAACAAATAAGCAAAATTTTGAGAGCTACAAACGACAGGAAGACGTGGAGGGCAATGATCGCCTATGTCCTGAAGCGAAACAGTACATAAAAGAAGTTCTGTCCTTCTTTGATAACTGACGATCCTAAGAATATATTCCTCGTTTTTCTTCGAGGATACGGGTTACTGCTAAAAAAAATAAAAATAAAAATAAAAAAAATAAAAGGTATTGTGTTAGAGTCTGGCAAACAAAAAATTAAACGGAGCACACTCGAATTACACGATCTTTCTTTCCTCTTTTCTTTTCTAGACTCATCAGATCAGAACTGAAGCCACAAAAATAAATCAATTTTTATTTTGTTGGTATACATTTATTTGTTGCACAGTACATTTTTCAGGGATATCCGATTCTATTTTTTAAATCGAAATGAAAAATATATTCATTAAAAAAAAAAAAAAAAAAAAAAAAATTCATATCTTTTACTAGGCTTCTTTAAGTTTGTGATTTTAAAATTCCTTGAAAAGTAGTTTTAAAAAGTTTATAAAAAATAAAATAACAAAAGCAAGCATAGATCGAAATAAAAGGGGAAAGTGGAGAATGCTAAATAAACGGTGAGAAGCAGAATAATAATTTAAAAGAACTTCAGAAAGAAGGGGTAAAAAAAAAAAAAATGCTCCAGCCCAATTGACACATGTAAAAAAAAAAAAAAAAAAAAAAAAATGTACAAATGATTATCTATTAATCTCGCGATTAAAATAATCTTAGTATTAAAAAAAATTACATTTTCCCTCTATTTTTTCTTTGTTTAGCATAAGAGATTACAAACAAAAAAAAATTAAATTAAAAAGAAAAAAAAAAGGGAAATTAGTCTAAGAGTTACGCTATTTTTGTGTTTTTAATATCGTTCCGAACACTAAACTTCTTAAAATCTAAAACAGTTTTTTTAAACATAAACGTAATCACTCACAAGAAAAACGCAACAAAGCTATTAAAAAATAGCACACACATTTCTTGCCTCTCATCCAGTAATGTTTCCAACACTTTCGTTTTTCTTTTTCAACCAGAAATGATTTTAAACGTCGACCCTTTAATAATAAAAAAAAAAAACGCAACTCATTTGGAATACAAAAACAAAAAATGAAGACAAAAATAAACTCACCCAATTAAAACTATTTCACTTGCAACCGGTACACCGTGAACAGCTTCCCGATATTATTGTTGATGTTGTAAGGGTCTGAATTTGTTGAGGAAAGTAAGTAAAAACAAAAGAAAAAAAAAATTACATAGTTGGTTCTGAAGAAATAGCGTAGGTATTGGGGAGCGGGCCCGGATTCTATCAGCAGGAGCAGCAGTGGGTGTTGGGTATAAATGGGTTAGCTCTGCCCACACACAGATAGCACTGAGGCGGCCGGGGTATCTTCTACATAGAAGTGTACAAACGATTTAAATTTTGTCTCAAAACA